>CM065483.1:42062250-42153255 GCA_032873175.1 Leptopilina drosophilae
ATTCGTCGGAAATTTACATCTTTCTCAAATTGTCATATATTTTTTATTTAAACCTTAGAAAAAAAAAATAACGAAAAACTATTAATTTTGGTCGGGCTTCACTTATACGTGAAGCTCTTTACCTTTTTATTTATTTTCCGGCTGTCGTCTCAATGCACTGGACACTATCTTAGTAGTGGTCCTTCGTAAATGAGGGTCGATTAACAGCACGGCGCGGCGTCCCTCGGCGTTTTGCACTCCGTTTATGCCTCACCACGAGCGAGGCATTACTATAGATAGAGCATAATAGTTGTACTACCAATTTGGGAACTATTTCTTTCTAAACGCCTCTACTACCTCCGCTTCTTAATCTGCGGGGTAGATTTTGGGGTAGAATGTAGGTTGGGGTTTGTGGGAGTTAGAAGTGGATAGGAAACTTCTAGGCCCATTGGTCGATGCGATTTTTGCTGGAGTTCGGATATTTTGCGCTAGGCGGTAAGACCGGAAATTAGTTTGCAGAAATTATGTTACCTTTTGAAGCAAATTATCATTTCCAATAATTCCAATATAATCCTTTGATCTATTAAAAATTAAATAAAAAAGGAGAAAAAAAAATTTTAATTTATTAAAAAAATATATTTTTTTTTGTTTATTGCTATTATTGTTATAAAGAATTTATTAACAATTATTATTATTCCAGTAACAATGCATATAGTGTTCATGATAATGTTTTAGTTGCAATTATTTTGGCAGTTTCAGAAACATCTGTTTTATTAAAATTTTTTTAATGTCTGCATAATAATTTTCTGAAATAAATAATTTTAATTTATTTCAGTTATGCTTTATAATAGAAATTAATATCACCGCATTTGAATCATAGCACGTGCGTTTTGTTTGGCAAGCACATAGGGCCAAAGGGGAAGAGGGAACGCGGATTACAAACGAAGGAGAAAGGATGAATCGAAGTGAAGGCTTACTTGTGTTGCGATCCCCCAGCACGGGGGGGGAGGAAATATGTTTTTTTTTCATGGCAAATGTCCTCGCAAGCCGTTCTCCGTTATTCATGAGGTTGCAACATTATGCAACACTTTCCACGGTTCGTCGGTCGGTTTTCTTTTTTTTCAAAACGGGAATGTTTGCTGTTGTTCTTCTGTGTGCTTTTTGTCTTGTCTTGTGTGTTGTGATGTTACTTCTGTAAAGGTTTCATTTTTTTGATTGTTTTAAGTAGTTGCACCGCGTTGCAATTTAATTTACCACTTGTCTTCGACAGGTTTTTTTTTTGTCCATATATTTTCAAGTAAGGAGGGCTTATGAGGCTAGAAAATTAGCATATTGTTTCTCCATTAGTTTACATTTTACGTACGGCTGTAATTGACAAGGGGGATGGTATTTTCGGGTGGGGAGGTTTTTTTAGAGTATTTTTTAAAAATAAAATTTTTTTTATTTTTAATTTTTTATTTTTTTTATTTATTTATTGAAAATAAATTAAATCTTCCAAATTTCGTAAAAACATATGTTTCGTTAGGTGCTGCATCTACATTTGTCGCCCATTAGAATTGTTGCTACTAATATTTACTTACCACAAAAATTGTTATATTTAATTCGCTAATTCAAAGCTATATTATTAATTTCTTTTTAGTAAATTTATTAACATCTGTAGGTGATTTATTTATGTTAATACTCCGAATTACGTTTCCTGATGTTAGATATGAAATTTAATTATTTATATAATAATTTAATAAATCCTAGTTTACAAACAAAATTCTAATTTAAATTGTTTTGAAAAAATTTATTTTTCTGAATTAACGAATAACAGAATAAAATTATTATTCAGAGTATCCCTCAGAATATCGTATTCTCCTTTCAGGAATAATTAATAAATATTCTAGAGCAGTGAATTCCTTTTTTAAATTGCGTTTATTTCAACAATTTCCGAATACGGACGGGTATTTACAAAAAATATACAAAAAACACAAAACAAAAACTTTCGTTTTCATTGGGGTGTTAAATTTCAATTAAAAACACTTTCCTTTGCAATTAAAATATATCTAGTTTCTATTATTATAATAATTATTTATATAATTTTAAACAGAATATTACATTATTGACTTTATATAGGTCTGTTATTAATTATCACACGTTACAAAAAATTAAAGTATGATATTTTTTACTACAATAATATGTGATAACAATAATGATTTTATGAAGGTAAAGTGTAATGTGTAGGACATGGGTTCAACAACTCACCAGTATGAATAAATTATTATTATGTATGCAATACTTAAAGATTTTCAGTTTACTATCCATAGGTGGACTTGTTTGGTTTACACCTGTTTGGGATTGTGATTACTCCTCGTTATTTTTAATTTACTTGATTTCCTTATTATCCAAATTATTTTTCTTTATATAATTATATTCTTCAAAAATTTCACTTTGAAAAAAATAATTATTCCTTCTTTTAATCATCTGAACAAAATATTTTTAAAACTCGGGTTCACCGGGATCTTTAAAATTTATTACAATTGATTTATTATAATTTAATATTTTAACTTCACTTTATTTTTTTTTAAAACAAATACTTTTATATCAACTTAATTCACGCCAATAATACGAGTAACTAGCTCAAAATCGCGATTTAAAGAAAATAAAATATTCTTCCAGAAACTTTATGAAAAAAAATAATTTTTATTATATTGGTAATGAAAAACCCTTAATTCTGGAGAGCAATCAAAGTTTAGATTATACATACGAACCTTGTTGCGGGCTTAGTGTTGCATGGTCGAGCGAGTCTCGATCGACAAACTTCTCGATCAAATTGTCGAGAAAATTTGTTACAATATACAATTAAAACAATTGAATTTTATAGTTTCATTTACTTCTTTTATGGAATAAGGAGGACGAAAAAACAAATGACATCTATTTGCTTCGAAATGCATCCACTAGTTTGCGGGAGAAAAACTATAATCAAATCATCGGTTAAATCAATCGAATTCATTAATTTGAAAAATATACATGTAAAGAAAAACTTACACATTTATAAGGTTATAGTGGATTAAGAATATTGAACACAGCTCATTGGAACTTATTTTGGTGCCAGGCATGCTTTTCGCAAGCTTGAAATTCCAGGAAATTGGCCTATGCGAGCTTCAATGATTCTTAATCCACTATACCTTTAATGTGTAAGTTTCTTTACTGTATATTTTCAATTAACACATTTAGGAGTTTTTCCTTTGAAAAATAACTTTTTTAAAAATTTAATCAATTTTATTTTGAAATAATGTGTTTCGTCCATGACTTTTGTAATAATTCTTTTAAAATTAAAATATCCAAATAATAATTAAACCAAAGAAATTTAATTAGTTACTAATTTAATAGAAAATGGAATTAAAAATCTTGTATCGATTGTTGAGTTTGTTTTGTTTGACCTTTAGTTGTTTGTTTTTGTGTGTACTTAATCTAATTACAAAATTTCCAATTTAATAATAAGTCTATGATTAATAGTAAATTAATTTTTAATTAATAATTTTAAAAAAAATTAAATATCGTTATGAATTTCATACGTAACACCTGAAATTTCATTAAAATTTAATTAATAAAACTAAACCTTTCATTAGTTATAAAGCAAAATGTGCACAAATATAAGCCAACTTCGTTTTCGATGCGATGACTGACGCTAGCTTGTGCATTGATGATACCGGAAGATATCACCTTTCAATCTATATTACTCGCACAAAACCTTTTTATGGAATTATTCAAATTAAAATATAATTTTTTAATTTTAATAACTTTTCTCTTATTTTGTTTGTTAACTGTGAGGTTATAACCCGTAACATCCCCATAATACGTCTCTAATTTCAACCTGTGTACTGTTTATTCACCTGAGAAATAAGGTTTCTGTATCAAAGTAAGAAATTTTATTTACAATTTTAATTTCGCCAAAGTTCTAACAAGGACATTCGGAATTATTTTCGTTTAGCGAGAATTAAATGTTGAAAAATTTTTGTTTTGCGTATTTGTTTCTATTTCTGTGAATCAGTCTTCCTTTTTTACCAAATTAACCTCTGTCGTTATATTGTATGTATCTCTGATTGATAATTAAAGTTTTTTATTTTAACCAGTTTGGGCGATTATATGTTAAAGTTATGATATTACGCGTTATTATTCTTTGCAAAATTTTAAACCCTTCACTTGCCAAAAGTGTATACTTCACATTTACGGGCAACGGTTTTCAGGGTAGGGGCGCGTTTATTGAAGAAATTTACACTTTTCGGTTCAGTGTAATTACTTTTTTTCCTGCTGTCCAACGTTAACGGACTGTCGCAACTACTACCCGATCTTTTCAAATTATAAAAAAATATTGAATATATTGTTTTTTATGTTTCTCAAAGCCTAAATTTAATTTGTATTAGATATATAATACTGTTAAGAATGAATAAATTATTTTTGTTTAAATTTAATTAAAAACAATATATTTGTTACATATTTCAATAATATAATATACTTCAACTTAATCTCAATTTATTGAAACATTGCTAAAATTGAAATATTTCATCTTTAGATAACGTTACACTCTTCGTTAAACAAAATAAAATAACGTTTATTAATTTAAAATAAAGTACTAGTGATTTCTTTTCTAAAATCCTACTATTATTCAGTGTCTCCGGATAGACGGTATTTATATTTGAAAAATGAAATGTAAAGGATAAAAAAATACACTTCAATACCAAAAATTATACTCATATATGCAAGAATAATAAACATTAAGTTTATTCAATGGTAATAAATTGTTAAAAACGAATTAAAACAATACTTTTTACGATACAAAAGAAAAATTGATTCTCTTGAAACTTCATGTATTTAAATTATATTTTTACAATACCAGTTTGTTTCCTTCCCAAAATTAACATTTACTCTCAGGTTCAGTTTTATTCCCAGATAATTAAAATAATCTTTACTTATCAATTAATAAATTTAACGTTTATTACAAAATGTACTTTTAATTAAAAGTGTATAATAATAGTAGTAATTATGTATTATTTATTTAATGTATATAAATATAAATAGTAATAACTCGACTCTCTAAGTCTATATTTATTTTAGTTTGATAATAATGATATGTTGTGTTTGAGGTGTAATATTGATCCACAACTGTTATAAACAGATAGAAATCCTTTTGTTTTTGTAAATTCCTTTTTTTCGTAATAAGTTAAAAAATATTCCTCAATGGGAATTATAATTTTTTTTTACAAATGAATAAATTCTTGATGATATTATATTCTTTTCGTTTGGATTTTTATTTAAATAGCCTTAATTCATAAACTTAAATTTCGGGGTCACCGCCAGCTGAAATCCCGAAATTCAGGTTTACAAACACAAAAATATATATCTTTTTAAAACAAAATTAAAATAATGACTCTGGAAAACACTGTTTATAACCTCAACTACTTTAAATTCACTTTTGTTTTTAAGTATAATGACAGAAATGATTATTTATTATAATATTTATAACGAAATTATTTGAAAGATAGACCACTTCCCAAAAGGAAAAATAAAAGAAAACTTCACTTTCGGAGTTTAATACAAAATTATCTAATATCAATTTGACTGTCTCAACAAGACACGTCAATTTAAAACTCATTCGTTTTTCGTTCACAATTATTGATCATACCCTGAAATCATATCAAAATATCAAATAGTGGGTGAGGGCTGTTGCACACAGCTCATTGAATCTTGCCATTGTTAGACAAGCTTTTAGCAAGTTTGTATTTTACTGAAGTGCGCGTTGATATGGTTTCAATTGATCTCTTTTCTCACTATTCTATATGTTGGTTGTGTGTGTTGTGTTTCGTAATATATCTCGACATCCATTCAAAAAGTCTTTTATTTTAAAATGACTATATTTGATATAAATTAAAACCTCAATTTGCTAACATGGGCGTTTTGTTCCAGTACTTTCGAAATATTTCCAAATAAATTATGCTATTTATGTTTAGATAAAAGGAAAAATTAACATAAACAAATAATAATAGCTATGAGTCAGTATCATTACGGTATGGATTTTAAGATTTTGAAAAATATAACAGAAATGAAAATTAAAAAATTAAAATTTTTCGT
Organism: Leptopilina drosophilae; assembly: GCA_032873175.1. Taxonomy (NCBI): domain Eukaryota; kingdom Metazoa; phylum Arthropoda; class Insecta; order Hymenoptera; family Figitidae; genus Leptopilina; species Leptopilina drosophilae. The sequence continues at coordinate 42,068,344 of CM065483.1, forward strand.
GAACAGAAAAATAATAGTGTTTTTTTAATACCACATGAAAAAATGTGTTTGTAAAATATAAACAGGAAATGAAAATTGAAAAAATTAATAAAAAAATTCTTCATTGTTATATTTTACAAAATAAATATAATTACATAATTTTTTCCTCAAATAAAAAAATAATACAAATATTTTTTTTATCGTATAGCTTCGAAAAAAAACTTTGTTACATTTTACAAAAAAATTTAAAATTAACTTTGCTTTTGTAATTTATAAAATTGAAGAACTCTGCAAATGATTGCATGGTCTTGCAATTTCTCAATTCGTTTGATGATTTGAGCCGGGCAGAATTTATCATCTGTTTAACAAACAGGTAAATTAATTCTAACTTGAAGAATTCTTGTGCCGAAAAAAGGCAGCATGGCTTCTCAAACCAAAGGATTCTGCAATTGATTGATTGATTCCTGCACATTTCTCATTTCGTGGATTAAATAAAGACTGGGCAGAAATTTCATCTGTTTAACAACCAGGAAAATTAATCAACTTGAATGAATTCTTGGTCCTGAAAGAAGGCATGCATGGGCTTCTCTAAACCAAGGATTCTGCAATTGATTGATTGATCCTGCTATTCATCTTCAATTCGTGGATTGATTTCAAGACTATGAGGGCAGAAATAATCAATCTGTTTAAACAACAGGAAAATTATTCAACTTGAAGGAATTCTTGTCCTGAAGAAAGGCAGCATGGCTTCTCAGAACAAGGATTCTGCAATTGAATTGATTGATCATGCAAATTCTCAATTCGTGGATTGATTAAAGACGGGCAGAAGATTAATCATTCTGTTTATACAACAGGAAATTTAATCAACTTGGAAACAATTCTTGTTCCTGATAAGAAGGCAGCATGGGCTTCTCCAAACCAAGGATTTCTGCAATTGATTGATTGATCCTGCGCAAAATTTTCTCAATTCGTGGATTGATTATAGGGACGGGCAGAAAAATAATCATCTGGTTTTAACAAACAGGAAATTTAATCAACTTGAGAGAGATTCTTGTTCCTGAAAGAAGGCTAAGCAAGGCTTCTCAAACCAAGGGATTCTGCAATTGATTGATTGATCCTGCAAATCTCTCAATTTCGGTGGGATTGATTAAAGACGGGCAGAAATAAATCATCTGTTTAACAACATGAAATTAATCAACTTGAAAAATTTCTTGTCCTGAAAGGAATGCCAGCATGGCTTCTCAAAACCAAGGATTCTGCAAATTGATTGATTGATCCTGCAATTTCTCAATTCGTGGATTGATTAAATGGACGGGGCAGAGAAATACTCCATCTGTTTAACATCAGGAAAACTTAATCAACTTGGAAGAATTCTTGTCCTAAAAGAAGGCAGCATGGCTTCTCATCAAAACCAAAAAGGATTCTGCAATTGATTGATTGATCCTGCCAATTTCTCATGTTCGGGGATTAAATAAAGACGGGCAGAATATAATCATCTGTTTAAACAACAGGAAAATTAATCAACTTGAATAATTCTTAGTCCCTGAAAAGAAGGCAGACATGGCTTCTTAAACATAGGATTCTGCAATTGATTGATTGATCCTGCAATTTCTCAATTCGTGGGATTTGATTCAAGACTGGGCAGAAATAGATTCATCTCGTTTAACGACCAGGAAATTAATCAACTTGAAAAATTCTTGTCCTGAAAGGTAAGGCAGCATGGCTTCTCACAACCTAAGGATTCTGGCAATTGATTGATTGATCCTGCAAAATCTCAATTCGTGGATTGGATAAGAGACGGGCAGAAATAATCATCTGGTTTAACATCAGGGAAATTTATTCAAACTTGAAAAATTCTTGTTCCTGAAAGAAGGCAGGCATGGCTTCTCAAACCAAGGATTCTGGCAATTGATTGATGGATTCCTGCAAGTTTCTCAAAAAAAATTTCGTGGATTGATGAAAGACGCGGATGCAAGAAAACTAATCAATCTTGTTTTAACAACAGGAAATTAATCAACTTTGAAGAAATTCTTTGTCCCGAAAGTAAGCAGGCATGGCTTTCTAAAACCAAGGATTCTGGCAATTTGATTGATTGATCCTTGCACTTTCTCAATTCCGTGGATTGATTCAAAGACGGGCAGAAAATTTATCATCTGTTTAACAACAGGAAATTAATCAACTTGGAAGGAAATTCTTGTCCCTGAAAAGAAGGCAGACATGGGCCTCCTCAAACCAAGGATTTCCTGGCAATTGATTGATTGGATTCCTGCCAATCTTCTCAATTCCCGTGGATCTAAATAAAGACGGGCAGAAATAATCATCTGTTTAAAACAACAGGAAATTAATCAACTTGAAGTAATTCTTGTCCATGAAAGAAAGGCAGCATGGCTTCTCATAACCAAGGATTCTGCAATTGGATTTGATTGATCCTGCAATTTCTCAATTCGTGTGGATTATAAAAAACCGGGCAGACAATTAATCTTTCTGTTTAACAACAGGAAAATTACTCCAACTTGAAAGAATTCCATGTCCTGAAAGAAGGCAGCATGGCTTCTCAAACCAAGGATTCAGCAATTGATTGGTTGATCCTGCAAATGTCTCAATTTCGTGGAGTGATTCAAAGACCGGGCAGAAAATAATCATCTGTTTACACAACAGGAAATTTAATCAACTTGAAGAATTCTTGTCCCAGAAAGAAGGGCAGGCATTGGCTTCTCAAACAATAAGGATTCTGCATTTGAGTTGATTTGATCCTGCAATTTTCTCAATTTCGGTGTTTTAAATAAAAGGACGGGCAGAAATAATCATCTGTTTAACATACAGGAAATTAAATCAACTTGAAAGAAATTCTTGTCCTGAAAAAAAAAAAAAAAAAAAGAAGGCAGCATGGCTTCTAAGACAAAGGCTTCTGCAAATTTGATTGGATTGATCCTGCCAATTTCTCAAGTCGTTTAGGAATGATTCATAAGACGGGCAGAAATTAATCATCTGTTTAAAAAACAGGAAAATTAATCAAACTTGAAAAATTCTCTGTTCCTGAAGAGCAGCTGCAGCATGGCTTCTCAACACCAAGGATTCTGCTAATGATTGATTGAGCCTGTAAATTCTCAACTTCGGGGATTGGTTTAAAGACGGGCAATAAATAATCATCTGTTTAACAACAGGAAAATTAATCAACGTGATATAAATTTCTTGTCTGAAAGAAGGCCAGCATGGGCTTCTCAAACCAAGGATTCTGCCAATGTGATTGATTGATCGCTGCAATTTCTCAAATTCGGTGGATTGATTAAAGACGGGCATAAATAATCATCTGTTTAACAAACAGGAAATTAATCAACTTTGAAGGAATTCTTGTCCCGAAAGGAAGGCAGCCATGGCTTCTAAAAACCAAGGATTCTGCAATTGTATTGATTGATTCCTGCAATTTCTCAATTCGTGGATTGATTCAAGACGGGCAGAAATAATCATCTGTTTAACAAACAGGAAATTAAATCAACTTGAAGAATTCATGTCACCTGAAAGAAGGCAGCATGGCTTCTCAAACCAAGGATTCTGCAATTGATTGGATTGATCCCTGCAAATTCTCAATTCGTGGATTGATTAAAGACGGGCAGAAATAATCATCTGTATTAAACAACTAGGAAATTAATCAACTTGAAAAATTCTTGTCCTGAAAGAAGGCATGCATGGCTTCTCAAACCAAGGATTCTGCAATTGATTGATTGATCCTGCAAATTTTCTCAATTCGTGGATTGATTAAAGACGGGCAGAAATAATCATCTGTTTAACAACAGGGAAATTAATCAACTTGGAAGAATTCTTGTCCTGAAAGAAGGCAGCAAATGGCTTCTCAAACAAAGATTCTGCAATTGGATGTGATTGAGTCCTGCAATTTCTCATTTCGTGGATTAAATAAAGACGGGCAGAAATAATCATCTGTTTAACAACAGGAAATTAATCAACTTGAAGAATTCTTGTTCCTGAAAGAAGGGCAGCATGGGCTTTCTTAAACAAAGGATTCTGCAATTGAATTGAATTGATCCTGCAATTTCTCAATTCGTGGATTGATTCAAGGACGGGCAGAAATAAATCATCTGTTTAACAACAGGAAATTAATCAACTTGAAGAATTCTTGTCCCTGAAAGAAGGGCAGCATGGCTTCTCAAAAAACCAAGGATTCTGCAATTGATTGATTGATCCTGCAAAATTCCTCAATTCGTGGATTGATTAAAAGACGGGCAGAAATTAATCAATCTGTTTAACAACAGGAAATTAATCAACTTGAAAAATTCTTGTCCCTGAAAGAAGGCAGCATGGCTTCTCAAAACCAAGGATTCTGCAATTGATTGATTGATCCCTGCAATTTCTCAATTCGTGGATTGATTAAAGACGGGCAGAAATAATCATCGTGTTTAACAACAGGAAATTAATCAACTTGAAGAATTTCCTTGTCCTGAAAGAAGGCAGGCAGCATGGCTTCTCAAACCAAGGATTCTGCAATTGATTGGTTGATCCTGCAATTTCTCCAATTCGTGGATTGATTATAAGCACGGTGCAGAAATAATCATCTGTTTAAACAACAGAAAATTAATCAACTTGAAGAATTCTCTTGTCCTGAAAGAAGGCAGCATGGCTTCTCTCAAACCAAAGGATTCTGCAATTGATTGATTGATCCTGCAATTTCTCATTATCGTGGATTAAAATAAAGACGGGCAGAAAATTAATCATCTGTTTAACAGACAGGAAATTAATCAACTTGAAGAAATTCTTGTCCTGAAAGAAGGCAGCATGGCTTCTTAAACACAGGATTCTGCAATTGATTGATTGATCCTGCAATTTCTCAATTCGTGGATTGATTCAAGACGGGCAGAAATAATCATCTGTTTAACAACCAGGAAATTAATCAACTTGGAAAAATTCTTGTCCTGAAAGAAGGCAGCATGGCTTACTCAAACCAAGGATTCTGCAATTGATTGATTGATCCTGTAAAATTCTCAATTCGTGAGATTGATTAAAGACGGGCAGAAATAATCCGATCTGTTTAACAACAGGAAATTAATCAACTTGAAAATTCTTGTCCTGAAAGAATGGCAGCATGGGTCTTCTCAAACCAAGGATTCTGCAATTGGATTGATTGATCCTGCAATTTCTCAATTCGTGGATTGATTAAAGACGGGCAGAAATAATCATCTGTTTAACAACAGGAAATTAATCAACTTGAAGAATTCTTGTCCCGAAAGAAGGCAGCATGGCTTCTAAAACCAAGGATTCTGCAATTGATTGATTGATCCTTGGCAATTTCTCAATTCGTGGAATTGATTCAAGACGGGCAGAAATAATCATCTGTTTAACAACAGGAAATTAAATCATCTTGAAGAATTCTTGTCCCTGAAAGAAGGCAGCATGGCTTCTCAAACCAAGGATTCTGCAATTGATTGGATTGATCCTGCAAATTCTCAATTCGTGGATTGATTAAAGACGGGCAGAAATAATTCATCCTGTTTAACAACAGGAAATTAATTCAACTTGAAAAATTCTTGTCCTGAAAGAAGGCTGCATGGCTTCTTCAAACCAAGGATTCTGCAATTGATTGATTGATCCTGCAATTTCTCAATTCGTGGATTGATTAAAAGACGGGCAGAAATCAATTCATCTGTTTAACAACAGGAAAATTAATCAACTTGAAGAATTCTTGTCCTGAAAAGAAGGCAGCATGGCTTCTCAAACCAAGGATTCTGCAATTGATTGATTGATCCTGCAAATTCTCAATTGGGCGTGGATTGATTAAAGACGGGCAGAAATAATCATCTGTTTAACAACAGGAAATTAATCAACTTGAAAAATTCTTGTCCTGAAAGAAGGCAGCATGGCTTCTCAGAACCAAGGATTCTGCAATTGATTGATTGATCCTGCAATTTCTCAATTCTCGTGGATTGATTAAAGACGGGCAGAAATAAATCATCTGTTTTAACAACAGGAAATTAATCAACTTGAAGAATTCTTGTCCTGAAAGAAGGCAGCATGGCTTCTCAAACAAAGGATTCTGCAATTGAATTGATTGATCCTGCAATTTCTCATTTCGTGGATTAAATAAAGACGGGCAGAAATAATCATCTGTTTAACAACAGGAAATTAATCAACTTGAAGAATTCTTGTCCTGAAAGAAGGCAGCATGGCTTCTTAAACAAAGGATTCTGCAATTGATTGATTGATCCTGCAATTTCTCAATTCGTGGATTGATTCAAGGACGGGCAAGAAATAATCATCTGTTTAACAACAGGAAATTAATCAACTTGAAAAAATTCTTGTCCCTGAAAGAAGGCAGCATGGGCTTCTCAAACCAAGGATTCTGCAATTGATTGATTGATCCTGCAAATTTCTCAATTCGTGGATTGATTAAAGACGGGCAGAAATAATCATCTGTTTAACAAACAGGAAATTAATCAACTTGAAAAATTCTTGTCCTGAAAGAAGGCAGCATGGCTTCTCAAACCAAGGATTCTGCAATTGATTGATTGATCCTGCAATTTCTCAATTCGTGGATTGATTAAAGACGGGCAGAAATAATCATCTGTTTAACAACAAGGAAATTAATCAACTTGAAGAATTTCTTGTCCCGAAAGAAGGCAGCATGGCTTCTAAAACCAAGGATTCTGCAATTGATTGATTGATCCTTGCAATTTTCTCAATTCGTGGATTGATTCAAGACGGGCAGAAATAATCATCTGTTTTAACAACCAGGAAATTAATCAACTTGAAGAATTCTTGTCCTGAAAGAAGGCAGCATGGCTTCTCAAACCAAGGATTCTGCAATTGATTGATTGATCCTGCAATTTCTCAATTCGTGGATTAAATAAAGACCGGGCAGAAATAATCATCTGTTTAAACAACAGGAAATTAATCAACTTGAAGAATTCTTGTCCTGAAAGAAGGCAGCATGGCTTCTCAAACCAAGGATTCTGCAATTGATTGATTGATCCTGCAATTTTCTCAATTCGTGGATTAAATAAAGACGGGCAGAAAATAATCATCTGTTTAACAACAGGAAATTAATCAACTTGAAGAATTCTTGTCCTGAAAGAAGGCAGCATGGCTTCTCAAACCAAGGATTCTGCAATTGATTGGTTGATCCTGCAATTTCTCCAATTCGTGGATTGATTAAAGACGGGCAGAAATAATCATCTGTTTAACAACAGGAAATTAATCAACTTGAAGAATTCTTGTCCTGAAAGAAGGCAGCATGGCTTCTCAAACAAAGGGATTCTGCAATTGATTGATTGATCCTGCAATTTCTCATTTTCGTGGATTAAATAAAGACGGGCAGAAATAATCATCTGTTTAACAACAGAAAATTAATCAACTTGAAGAATTCTTGTCCTGAAAGAAGGCAGCATGGCTTCTTAAACAAAGGATTCTGCAATTGATTGATTGATCCTGCAATTTCTCAATTCGTGGATTGATTCAAGACGGGCAGAAATAATCAATCTGTTTTAACAACAGGAAATTAATCAACTTGAAAAATTCTTGTCCTGAAAGAAGGCAGCATGGCTTCTCAAACCAAGGATTCTGCAATTGATTGATTGATCCTGCAATTTCTCAATTCGTGGATTGATTAAAGACGGGCAGAAATAATCATCTGTTTAACAACAGGAAATTAATCAACTTGAAAAAATTCTTGTCCTGAAAGAAGGCAGCATGGCTTCTCAAACCCAAGGATTCTGCAATTGATTGATTGATCCTGCAATTTCTCAATTCGTGGATTGATTAAAGACGGGCAGAAATAATCATCTGTTTAACAACAGGAAATTAATCAACTTGAAGAATTCTTGTCCCGAAAGAAGGCAGCATGGCTTCTAAAACCAAGGATTCTGCAATTGATTGATTGATCCTGCAATTTTCTCAATTCGTGGATTGATTCAAGACGGGCAGAAATAATCATCTGTTTAACAACAGGAAATTAATCAACTTGAAGAATTCTTGTCCTGAAAGAAGGCAGCATGGCTTCTCAAACCAAGGATTCTGCAATTGATTGATTGATCCTGCAAATTCTCAATTCGTGGATTGATTAAAGACGGGCAGAAATAATCATCTGTTTAACAACAGGAAATTAATCAACTTGAAAAATTCTTGTCCTGAAAGAAGGCAGCATGGCTTCTCAAACCAAGGATTCTGCAATTGATTGATTGATCCTGCAATTTCTCAATTCGTGGATTGATTAAAGACGGGCAGAAATAATCATCTGTTTAACAACAGGAAATTAATCAACTTGAAGAATTCTTGTCCTGAAAGAAGGCAGCATGGCTTCCCAAACAAAGGATTCTGCAATTGATTGATTGAATCCTGCAATTTCTCATTTCGTGGATTAAATAAAGACGGGCAGAAATAATCATCTGTTTAACAACAGGAAATTAATCAACTTGAAGAATTCTTGTCCTGAAAGAAGGCAGCATGGCTTTCTTAAACAAAGGATTCTGCAATTGATTGATTGATCCTGCAAATTTCTCAATTCGTGGATTGATTCAAGACGGGCAGAAATAATCATCTGTTTAACAACAGGAAATTAATCAACTTGAAGAATTCTTGTCCTGAAAGAAGGCAGCATGGCTTCTCAAACCAAGGATTCTGCAATTGATTGATTGATCCTGCAAAATTCTCAATTCGTGGATTGATTAAAGACGGGCAGAAAATAATCATCTGTTTTAACAACAGGAAATTAATCAACTTGAAAAATTCTTGTCCTGAAAGAAGGCAGCATGGCTTCTCAAACCAAGGATTCTGCAATTGATTGATTGATCCTGCAATTTCTCAATTCGTGGATTGATTAAAAGACGGGCAGAAATAATCATCTGTTTAACAACAGGAAATTAATCAACTTGAAGAATTCTTGTACTGATAGAAGGCAGCTTGGCTTCTCAAACCAAGGATTCTGCAATTGATTGGTTGATCCTGCAATTTCTCAATTCGTGGATTGAATTAAAGACGGGGCAGAAATAATCATCTGTTTAACAACAGGAAATTAATCAACTTGAAGAATTCTTGTCCTGAAAGAAGGCAGCATGGCTTCTCAAACAAAGGATTCTGCAATTGATTGATTGATCCTGCAATTTCTCATTTCGTGGATTAAATAAAGACGGGCAGAAATAATCATCTGTTTAACAACAGGAAATTAATCAACTTGAAGAATTCTTGTCCTGAAAGAAGGCAGCATGGCTTCTTAAACAAAGGATTCTGCAATTGATTGATTGATCCTGTAATTTCTCAATTCGTGGATTGATTAAAGACGGGCAGAAATAATCATCTGTTTAACAACAGGAAATTAATCAACTTGAAAAATTCTTGTCCTGAAAGAAGGCAGCATGGCTTCTCAAACCAAGGATTCTGCAATTGATTGATTGATCCTGTAAATTCTCAATTCGTGGATTGATTAAAGACGGGCAGAAATAATCATCTGTTTAACAACAGGAAATTAATCAACTTGAAAAATTCTTGTCCTGAAAGAAGGCAGCATGGCTTCTCAAACCAAGGATTCTGCAATTGATTGATTGATCCTGCAATTTCTCAATTCGTGGATTGATTTAAAGACGGGCAGAAATAATCATCTGTTTAACAACAGGAAATTAATCAACTTGAAGAATTCTTGTCCCGAAAGAAGGCAGCATGGCTTCTAAAACCAAGGATTCTGCAATTGATTGATTGATCCTGCAATTTCTCAATTCGTGGATTGATTCAAGACGGGCAGAAATAATCATCTGTTTAACAACAGGAAATTAATCAACTTGAAGAATTCTTGTCCTGAAAGAAGGCAGCATGGCTTCTCAAACCAAGGATTCTGCAATTGATTGATTGATCCTGCAAATTCTCAATTCGTGGATTGATTAAAGACGGGCAGAAATAATCATCTGTTTAACAACAGGAAATTAATCAACTTGAAAAATTCTTGTCCCTGAAAGAAGGCAGCATGGCTTCTCAAACCAAGGATTCTGCAATTGATTGATTGATCCTGCAATTTCTCAATTCGTGGATTGATTAAAGACGGGCAGAAATAATCCATCTGTTTAACAACAGGAAATTAATCAACTTGAAGAATTGCTTGTCCTGAAAGAAGGCAGCATGGCTTCTCAAACAAAGGATTCTGCAATTGATTGATTGATCCTGCAATTTCTCATTTCGTGGATTAAATAAAGACGGGCAGAAATAATCATCTGTTTAACAACAGGAAATTAATCAACTTGAAAAATTCTTGTCCTGAAAGAAGGCAGCATGGCTTCTCAAACCAAGGATTCTGCAATTGATTGATTGATCCTGCAATTTCTCAATTCGTGGATTGATTAAAGACGGGCAGAAATAATCATCTGTTTAACAACAGGAAATTAATCAACTTGAAGAATTCTTGTCCTGAAAGAAGGCAGCATGGCTTCTCAAACCAAGGATTCTGCAATTGATTGATTGATCCTGCAATTTCTCATTTCGTGGATTAAATAAAGACGGGCAGAAATAATCATCTGTTTAACAACAGGAAATTAATCAACTTGAAGAATTCTTGTCCCGAAAGAAGGCAGCATGGCTTCTAAAACCAAGGATTCTGCAATTGATTGATTGATCCTGCAATTTCTCAATTCGTGGATTGATTCAAGACGGGCAGAAATAATCATCTGTTTAACAACAGGAAATTAATCAACTTGAAGAATTCTTGTCCTGAAAGAAGGCAGCATGGCTTCTCAAACCAAGGATTCTGCAATTGATTGATTGATCCTGCAATTTCTCAATTCGTGGATTAAATAAAGACGGGCAGAAATAATCATCTGTTTAACAACAGGAAATTAATCAACTTGAAGAATTCTTGTCCTGAAAGAAGGCAGCATGGCTTCTCAAACCAAGGATTCTGCAATTGATTGATTGATCCTGCAATTTCTCAATTCGTGGATTAAATAAAGACGGGCAGAAATAATCATCTGTTTAACAACAGGAAATTAATCAACTTGAAGAATTCTTGTCCTGAAAGAAGGCAGCATGGCTTCTCTCAAACCAAGGATTCTGCAATTGATTGGTTGATCCTGCAAATTCTCAATTCGTGGATTTATTAAAGACGGGCAGAAATAATCATCTGTTTAACAACAGGAAATTAATCAACTTGAAGAATTATTGTCCTGAAAGAAGGCAGCATGGCTTCTCAAACAAAGGATTCTGCAATTGATTGATTGATCCTGCAATTTCTCATTTCGTGGATTAAATAAAGACGGGCAGAAATAATCATCTGTTTAAACACAACAGGAAATTAATCAACTTGAAGAATTCTTGTCCTGAAAGAAGGCAGCATGGCTTCTTAAACAAAGGATTCTGCAATTGATTGATTGATCCTGCAATTTCTCAATTCGTGGATTTGATTCAAGACGGGCAGAAAATAATCATCTGTTTAACAACAGGAAATTAATCAACTTGAAGAATTCTTGTCCTGAAAGAAGGCAGCATGGCTTCTCAAAACCAAGGATTCTGCAATTGATTGATTGATCCTGCAAATTCTCAATTCGTGGATTGATTAAAGACGGGCAGAAATAATCATCTGTTTAACAACAGGAAATTAATCAACTTGAAAAATTCTTGTCCTGAAAGAAGGCAGCATGGCTTCTCAAACCAAGGATTCTGCAATTGATTGATTGATCCTGCAATTTCTCAATTCGTGGATTGATTAAAGACGGGCAGAAATAATCATCTGTTTAACAACAGGAAATTAATCAACTTGAAGAATTCTTGTCCTGAAAGAAGGCAGCATGGCTTCTCAAACAAAGGATTCTGCAATTGATTGATTGATCCTGCAATTTCTCATTTCGTGGATTAAATAAAGACGGGCAGAAATAATCATCTGTTTAACAACAGGAAATTAATCAACTTGAAGAATTCTTGTCCTGAAAGAAAGGCAGCATGGCTTCTTAAACAAAGGATTCTGCAATTGATTGATTGATCCTGCAATTTCTCAATTCGTGGATTGATTCAAGTCGGGCAGAAATAATCATCTGTTAAACAACAGGAAACTAATCAACTTGAAGAAATATTGCTCTGATAGAAGGCAGCATGAATTCTCAAACCAAGGATTCTGCAATTGATTGGTTGATCCTGCAATTTCTCAATTCGTGGATTGATTAAAGACGGGCAGAAATAATCATCTGTTTAACAACAGGAAATTAATCAACTTGAAAAATTCCTTGTCCTGAAAGAAGGCAGCATGGCTTCTCAAACCAAGGATTCTGCAATTGATTGATTGATCCTGCAATTTCTCAATTCGTGGATTGAATAAAGACGGGCAGAAATAATCATCTGTTTAACAACAGGAAAATTAATCAACTTGAAGAATTCTTGTCCCGAAAGAAGGCAGCATGGCTTCTAAAACCAAGGATTCTGCAATTGATTGATTGATCCTGCAATTTCTCAATTCGTGGATTGATTCAAGACGGGCAGAAATAATCATCTGTTTAACAACAGGAAATTAATCAACTTGAAGAATTCTTGTCCTGAAAGAAGGCAGCATGGCTTCTCAAACCAAGGATTCTGCAATTGATTGATTGATCCTGCAAATTCTCAATTCGTGGATTGATTAAAGACGGGCAGAAATAATCATCTGTTTAACAACAGGAAATTAATCAACTTGAAAAATTCTTGTCCTGAAAGAAGGCAGCATGGCTTCTCAAACCAAGGATTCTGCAATTGATTGATTGATCCTGCAAATTCTCAATTCGTGGATTGATTAAAGACGGGCAGAAATAATCATCTGTTTAACAACAGGAAATTAATCAACTTGAAAAATTCTTGTCCTGAAAGAAGGCAGCATGGCTTCTCAAACCAAGGATTCTGCAATTGATTGATTGTGATCCTGCAATTTCTCAATTCGTGGATTGATTAAAGACGGGCAGAAATAATCATCTGTTTAACAACAGGAAATTAATCAACTTGAAGAATTCTTGTCCCGAAAGAAGGCAGCATGGCTTCTAAAACCAAGGATTCTGCAATTGATTGATTGATCCTGCAATTTCTCAATTCGTGGATTGATTCAAGACGGGCAGAAATAATCATCTGTTTAACAACAGGAAATTAATCAACTTGAAGAATTCTTGTCCTGAAAGAAGGCAGCATGGCTTCTCAAACCAAGGATTCTGCAATTGATTGATTGATCCTGCAATTTCTCAATTCGTGGATTAAATAAAGACGGGCAGAAATAATCATCTGTTTAACAACAGGAAATTAATCAACTTGAAGAATTCTTGTCCTGAAAGAAGGCAGCATGGCTTCTCAAACCAAGGATTCTGCAATTGATTGATTGATCCTGCAAATTCTCAATTCGTGGATTGATTAAAGACGGGCAGAAATAATCATCTGTTTAACAACAGGAAATTAATCAACTTGAAAAATTCTTGTCCTGAAAGAAGGCAGCATGGCTTCTCAAACCAAGGATTCTGCAATTGATTGATTGATCCTGCAATTTCTCAATTCGTGGATTGATTAAAGACGGGCAGAAATAATCATCTGTTTAACAACAGGAAATTAATCAACTTGAAGAATTCTTGTCCCGAAAGAAGGCAGCATGGCTTCTAAAACCAAGGATTCTGCAATTGATTGATTGATCCTGCAATTTCTCAATTCGTGGATTGATTAAAGACGGGCAGAAATAATCATCTGTTTAACAACAGGAAATTAATCAACTTGAAGAATTCTTGTCCTGAAAGAAGGCAGCATGGCTTCTCAAACCAAGGATTCTGCAATTGATTGATTGATCCTGCAAATTCTCAATTCGTGGATTGATTAAAGACGGGCAGAAATAATCATCTGTTTAACAACAGGAAATTAATCAACTTGAAAAATTCTTGTCCTGAAAGAAGGCAGCATGGCTTCTCAAACCAAGGATTCTGCAATTGATTGATTGATCCTGCAATTTCTCAATTCGTGGATTGATTAAAGACGGGCAGAAATAATCATCTGTTTAACAACAGGAAATTAATCAACTTGAAGAATTCTTGTCCCGAAAGAAGGCAGCATGGCTTCTAAAACCAAGGATTCTGCAATTGATTGATTGATCCTGCAATTTCTCAATTCGTGGATTGATTCAAGACGGGCAGAAATAATCATCTGTTTAACAACAGGAAATTAATCAACTTGAAGAATTCTTGTCCTGAAAGAAGGCAGCATGGCTTCTCAAACCAAGGATTCTGCAATTGATTGATTGATCCTGCAATTTCTCAATTCGTGGATTAAATAAAGACGGGCAGAAATAATCATCTGTTTAACAACAGGAAATTAATCAACTTGAAGAATTCTTGTCCTGAAAGAAGGCAGCATGGATTCTAAAACCAATGATTCTGCAATTGATTGATTGATCCTGCAAATTCTCAATTCGTGGATTGATTAAAGACGGGCAGAAATAATCATCTGTTTAACAACAGGAAATTAATCAACTTGAAAAATTCTTGTCCTGAAAGAAGGCAGCATGGCTTCTCAAACCAAGGATTCTGCAATTGATTGATTGATCCTGCAATTTCTCAATTCGTGGATTGATTAAAGACGGGCAGAAATAATCATCTGTTTAACAACAGGAAATTAATCAACTTGAAGAATTCTTGTCCCGAAAGAAGGCAGCATGGCTTCTAAAACCAAGGATTCTGCAATTGATTGATTGATCCTGCAATTTCTCAATTCGTGGATTGATTCAAGACGGGCAGAAATAATCATCTGTTTAACAACAGGAAATTAATCAACTTGAAGAATTCTTGTCCTGAAAGAAGGCAGCATGGCTTCTCAAACCAAGGATTCTGCAATTGATTGATTGATCCTGCAAATTCTCAATTCGTGGATTGATTAAAGACGGGCAGAAATAATCATCTGTTTAACAACAGGAAATTAATCAACTTGAAGAATTCTTGTCCTGAAAGAAGGCAGCATGGCTTCTCAAACCAAGGATTCTGCAATTGATTGGTTGATCCTGCAATTTCTCAATTCGTGGATTGATTAAAGACGGGCAGAAATAATCATCTGTTTAACAACAGGAAATTAATTAACTTGAAGAATTCGTGTGTCGAAAGAAGGCAGCAGGGATTCTCAAACCAAGGATTCTGCAATTGATTGCTCACATGATGACCTTGTGTATTGTTTGAAACGAGTGTTTTAACACACAATGTAAAATGGTCGGTGGTCATCATGTCGTCAGATTGGTAAGCAGCGACCCTAAAAACCTATAGATATTTAAGACATGCGCAAATTGAACAGTCGATTTTAAGGAATACAACTATTACACAAAAATGTTTCTAAAACTTTATATGCGTTTTCCTTGAAACAAGGTCTTTCAAATGGTGGTTGTGGTAGCGCTTTAACTATTGAAATTATCAATTTTGGGTTTGCGACTTGTTATGGGTTACTTAATTTTGCTGCGGTTATACCTATACTATGAGATAATTGTAAACAATAGAAATTTTTTTCAAGAGATTTTGACTATTTTGTCATTTCTGTATTTAGAAAAATACTACATCGGCGCTAAAAGAATAATTGTGCCGCGCAAAAAATTGTCCAAGTTTGGGTTGATATTTACCTCCTGCAATGAGAACCTCTCCTTAAAACCATATCCAGTTCTTAGAACTAATCATCATATTTTTTGTGTTATATGGAGAGTTAATTTTTAGTTACATATTTTAATTAATTATTAGATGTTTTCTTTACCAATAAACACACTTAAATGGACGATAAATTAATAAAAACCACATGATTTGACTTGACAAAACATGTAGATTGATGATAAGGGATAAAATAGAAATTACGGTTTTTGCTCTAAAATTGTTAAATTGCAATTATCTCGATATTTAGAATCGACCAAATGGGCCTTTTTCATGTGGAGATCCACATATACTAGCAATTGAGTCAGCTATTACACTTAATTATTAAATGAAATACATATATGCCTATAACCTTTCTTTTTTTTATAATTAAAAAAAATTTAGAAAACTATTTTATGAGTAAAAGTTTATTCATATATTTATCAAGAAACGTAGATAACAATATTTTTAATTAGTTATGTCTAATATAAGAAGTTTGTTAAATGAATTGTTATTAAATTTAATTGAATTCAATATGAATAAATATTTTGTTTCAAACAAAATCTTAAATTATGTATTGTAATTGTATATTCATTAAATATTTCCGTGAAATTGTAATTTGTAGAGTAAGGAGGAAGAAAAATTCTATTTGAAAACTTTTTGTTAATGAAAAGTGTTGTTTTTTTAAGAATATTAAAAATTGATAAATTTTCTTAATGCTATTTGGCATTAGAAAATAGAGAGAAGAAAAAAAAATTTAATTTAAAAAACGTCTTGGTTTAGAAAATTATTGGTTTTTTTCAAACCCTAAAAAATGGTTAAATCTCCTATTGCTATATGGCATTAGAAAACAGAGTGAAAGAAAAGAAAAATTTAATTGAAAACGTCTTGGTTATAAAAAGCACTGGTTTTTGAAGAACCTTAAAATGTGATGTTTTCTAATGTTTTCTGTGATAAGAACGTGATCGTGATCTTGATCTTGAAATTGAACGATAACGGAATTCGTGCTTGCTTCTTGGCTGTCTTCTTGTTTGTGATGAATAATTGTAATCTGTTTTAGCTGCGTTATGTGCACGTGGTACAGGTGTCAAATCACGTGATTTTTTATAGGATGATCTATGTCGATCATAGTTGTGCGGTTTTGGGGATTGTGAATAATGTCGATCATAGCTGTGCTGTTTTGAGGATCGTGAATAATGTCGATCATTATTGTGCTTTTTTGGGGATCGTGAATAATGTCGATCATTATTGTGCTGTTTTGGGGATCGTGAATAATGTCGATTGTGTTTAGAACTTGAATTTGACTCATGTTTTGAGCAACGTGCAGGAGATGATGAATGTCGATTATTATGTTCAAATTGTAAGTTTGACTTGGTACTTGGTTGATTTGTTTTTTCTGTTGTAGATTTATTACTTGATGATGCTGAATGTTCATTATGTTTTGTAGGTTTCTAATTTTCAAATGTTTTTCGTATTGGAGAGTTTGATCTTGATCTTCTTCTTTCTACTTTATTCTTTTTAATTTTTTGAAGAATTTTTCCGTGTATATTAGGACTATCAGATTCTTTTGATACTTTCTTTATACAATTTTGAATATTGTGAAGAACGTTCTTTAGATTTTATCTTATTTAAAAAGGAAGCATCTGCAAAAAAATTAAATAATTGTAACTCATATGAATAAATAATATATATATTAGGATTTATCGTCATGGTTTGACGTATAAATTAAAACTGTTTTTAAAATTAATCTAAATTTTGAGGGCAGAGGGAAAACATATCAATTAGAGACCTGAAAGTCAAAACTATTTGAGTAAATGAAGTGTAGGTCATATTAAACATAGATTTTGACCATAATGTAGGGCCGCGTTATTGTGTCTACATTTAAACTTTAGATAAAAATAGGTCAAATTCGACGTAGATTTTTAAACGTAATGTAATGGCGATATTGCACCTTTATCTCATCTATAGGTCAAATGAGACGTAATTTTTTATGTAATTTAATGACACTTTTGCACCTCTTTTTGACCTGTACGTTAAAAAGTAGGTCAAATTTAAGTCGTGATGACCTCTTGGAAAAAAGAACGTTTAAAAAATTCTCATAATGCGGCGGCGAAATGTTTTTATATAATCAGTGTAACCTTCGTGTAAGCTTACCTCAACCTTACAGTGTAAGGTTACTGCAATCTTACAGCAGGATGGTGTCTATGTGGGAACAGAATGAGCGTGAGTGAGTGAGAATATGTCACTAATTCATATATTAATGGTATTCACCTGTTTGAGTTCCAACAGTCATGAATTTTTTTTCATTAGTAGAATGTTGAAAATTATTCTGTTTTGTTTTGCTTTTGTTTGCCAGTGAGGTTGAGGTGCTCTTAAACTTGTTTACTTCTTCATCTGTAGATGAAAATAATTAAACTTTTATTGAATTAGAAAACATAATTAATTTAAACAAAATAATTGTAGATATATTTTTTTTAATTACATTTATTTTAAATGAATAGTATTATTATTTACTTTTCATTGAACAAAATTTAATTTATTAATTGAAATAGAATATTTGAAAAGGGGACATATTGTTGAATTCCTTTTATTTTTAAAATGAAGAGGAATGTAATTTTAAAATGTACTGTATTTTTTATCTCAATAACTTTTTTGAAGAACCATAGATATTGTTGTTACCAGAGGTTCTTAAAAAGCGCGATGATTTATCGAACTTTCCATTTATCGAGTTATTTTCGAGTTCTTGAATAAATTCGAGATTTAGAGAAAATTCAAATATTTGTCACATATATATTATAATTATAAAAGTTGAAATAAACTTTGAAACTGAATACTTATTTGTCTTATTTATTGAATAAATTTTAATTTTTCTACTTTTTAAAAAATTTTTAATACATTAAAAAAATGTTAAACACCATCAATAGTAATTATATCACCACCAGTCACAACAATACCACCAATAGAATAACTATAATATCGCGTTTGTTCTTGTGATATACGTGTGTGAAAAAATAGTATGCACGTAAATAAATCTATTGGTTGTAGTTGCCATATAGATATTGCAAAGTATAATATTTTTGCGTTATCCAATGAAATTGGAAAGATTGCTTTCCATATAGAAGCAATTTTTTAAATACTATGGTTGTGTAAACCATATTATATTGTTGCACTAGATGTGGATAATGTTTTGATATATGTTTTGTGTAATCATTTTCATGTCATTCATTAAAAAATTAAGGTTTAATTTATTATTATCGCTTCGGTCTATTGATGAGTGTATATAATCGTTTGTGAGTTTTATTGTAAATATAATGATATAACTGTTTATTAATTATTATTGTCATTTAAAGGTGAAAGAATTTAACAATTATTCCGAATCAAAATTTCTCGAAAATAAATTTCTTGAGTAAGCACTAGATTTCGTTATGAAAATACAATACGAAACATATGAAAAATATATTGTATTTTCATAACGAAATCTAGTGCTTACTCAAGAAATTTATTTTTGAGAGATTTTGATTCGGAATAATTGTTAAATTCTTTCACCTTTAATATTAATACTAACGAATGATAAATTCACTTTCTTCTATTATTGTCATTGTTTATTAGAAAAACGCTGCATGTATTTTCCGATATACTATTATAGCATCTTTTATTTACATAGATAACACATATGTGCCTGTACACGAGAAAACGTGCCTTAGCTCCCGAATATGAACTCTACGGGAAACGTATTAGAAGCTGGACCTTCCTGATTAGCTCAAATTATATTGATGTTTGAACATTTATAATAAAAAAATGTATAATTAAAAAGTATTTTTAACTTTTGTACGTGAAAGAGGAACTTAAAATCTATAGAGTCCTATTAAAATTCGACATTACTTTTTTGGGAGCTAAGGCACGTTTTGTAGTGGACCCTCACATATGTATTCTATGAGTCCCTTTTTATAATTTTGGATCACACAACAATATTTCTCTTGTTGCTCGAACCATACAAATAGTAATTTCAACCCGTATTTAATAATTATCGTTTTCGTTCACAAACACTCACTTCTAGCTTGTGTACCTGAAACTGCTAACTATATTTTTGAAAATAAACTATTTTTGTACTTAGATGAATAATATAGCTATTATTGTTTCTAAATTATGTTAATAGTGCATTTTTAAATCACAAGAAAAAAAATTATATTCAAAGAAGCTTTTATGTCCGAGTTATTTTTTCAATTAATAGGTAAAAAAATTAATAAACTTTTTACACGAATATTTCTTCGACATGTAATGTAAAACATTTTATTTATTGGTGAGATATTCTAATTTTTATTTTCTTTATTGCTCTATTTATTTTATTTATTCTAAAAAAGTTTTTATCAATGATATCTCTGTTTTTATATCCTATATTATTTTGATTTATTTATTATTTTGTATTTTGTTCTATTTGATTTTTATTTTAACTATTACTTCATTTATATTAATTTTATTGATTATTTAAGGTTTTTATAAATTATTATTTAATGTCTTCGTGTTTTTGTATTAATTTTTATTTATTCAATGTTTTTTCTAAATTATTATTTAATGTCTTCGTGTTTTTTTTGTAATTTATTTTGTATTTTTGTTTTTCTGTATTATTTTAAAGACTCCCTGAAGAGGAAATCGTGTTGATTTCGAAACGTTGGAGTAAATTTTATATTAAATAACTATTGGTCCAAATGTATTCGTGTAAGAAGTTTATTAATTTTTACCTATTAATTGAAAAAAATTATATTTCTTATCAAATATTACCTGACACAGAATCGTGAATGGAAATGTGATCATTGTCTTCCTCTAAGAAGTCATTATCCTCATCTTCTTCGTCAGTTAAAGTAACTTTTAATGGGGGTTTTTCTGTTTAAAAGTGGTAATTTTATTAGTTATTTCTAAGTTATTTAAATGTAATGTGTATATATTTATAAATAATCGTGATTTCCAATTTTTAATGAAAGATGATATATGTATATACTGAAAAAAATTTATATTGGCGATTTTGTTATACTCGTATAGTTAGGACGTATAGCTAATACAGCAATACTTTATCTGTTCTTCAAATACAGTATTGGTGTTCTAAACAAACATATTACTGTCTCTCACATACATATGGATGTTCTACACTGCGTATAGGTAGAACAGCAATAGGGGAGACGGGGGGGGCGTAATGGATCACTTCAATTTATTCAAAATAATGTACTTGACATACTGTAAGTTTGTACCAAGTTTCATTGTTATTTATTTATTATTGTTAAAAATATGGTAGAAAAAGTGATTGTGAGGCTTGAAAGTAAATTTTCGATTTTTTGTTATATCTTTTTCAAAATTACTTGTAAAAATGTTTTGTATATCAAGTTTTGAGCTTTAAACATTTGTTGACAGCCATACTTACTTACAGCCATTTAATACTTACGGTATTGACAAAAAATAATAAAATTTTCAACGAACACCTCCGGGGCGAAATGGATCACTTTGCTTATTTTATTAAGAAAAACCTATTATATTTAAAATATTAATAAAATAATCCTGTCAAGTTTAATTTCTTGTAATTTGTATTTTAATAAGTACCAATGATAACCTTTTATAAAAAAAATAACTGAAGAATAGTTTTTTTTAAGGAAATGGATTTTGCATTTGGCTACAATTTTAAAATTTGAAAATTGCAGGAAAATGTTTAAAGTTTAAATTAAATATGTTTAATTTTCAATATTCTTTGTTATAAATGTACAATAGAAACCAAAATTATCAATAATGTAATAATATTTGATAATCTAAATTATAATTTCATTGCTGATCCATTACGCCCCGGCCCGAGGCGAAATTCCTCACCTTGCATTTCTCCAAAAACATTGTTTTAGAAAAAAAGTATAAGTGATATTAGGGTGCACTCTTTTTTAACTGAAAGCTGAGATGTTAGGCTAAGTTTTCCATATGATGAAATTTTTATTAAAGCCAGAAGGACGAAGTTAAGCAACAAAAAGTAAAAATTGATTCATTACGCCCCGGTCTCCCCTACTGTATGGCTGTCCCATATCCACCAATATAATACGTGAGTATTACCCATATTTATGGCAGTATCAAAAATATATTTTTTTCAGTGCACTAATATATTTTAATACCCTGATTACGAAAATAAAATTTGTAAACATTATTCGAAATTAAAAATTACCTGAATTCAATTTGTCAAAATATGAGCGATTCTGTATCAAAATTCTCATCCTCTGATGGTTCAAATATTTCTACTTGTTTTAATTGAGTATCAAGTTTTTTGGCGATATTACTCACTGTTAAAAAATTGATAATTCTATTTATTACAATAAAAATTTTCAGTTCTCAAGAGAATAAAATAATTTAGAATATTAAGAATACTTTATTTTAATTTAAGTAAAGGAAAGAAATTGAAAACAATAATATTATTATTTTTATATGTTAAACTTTTTCAAACTAAATGTGTACATCTTTCAACGTTACCTTTAGAGTTTACTTTTACACTTTCATTTTTGCTGTTATCTGGATTCTTTGCTTTCGGTTTACTAGAAAACAATTCTGTCGAAATCTGTTAATTTTAAAACATATGTTTAAAATTAATAATTAAATATTTAATTATACTTTTATTTTACATAATTAGGGACACTAAACAATGTTGAAACATGAAAGTCACCCTGTCGGCACAGAACATTAGGAAACGTTTTTTAAAAACGTTTCATGTCTGGTAAGGGACATGAAACGTTCTGTTTTGTATCGCGATTTTTGTGTCCACTGAGCATCTTATGTAACTATTAATTTGAATCAGTTAAAAATTGTGGTTTTAACTGACAATTAATGACTGACTTTTTGCTTTTAAATCAGTTATTTTTAACAGATTCAAATTTTGAGAGTAATACAGCATTGCAAAAGATAACCCTCCTGTTTTTGTTTGTTGTCTACAAACCATTTCCAATTACAATAAGTTATTAGAAAAAGTAGTGGGAACGTTTAATGCATAAACAAATTTTGTTAGCAAATATGGGGCAAAATTCCTCAACTGCCCAGGTCAAAAAAATGAATTTTCTCTAAACTTTGCTAAAATGTTACTATTATTAGTAGAAGTGTGAATATAAATTTTTTTTGAATTTAATAAAATATTTTTTGAGTTATGGACTTTCCAAATTCTGATTTTTTGAAAATATCTTTTTTTTCGATTTTATATATTGATAAGTAAAATTAAATCAAATTTAAAGTATGAATAGTGAATTTTAAAGGGGTTTTCACGGGCTATAAGCTGGTAATGAAAAAAAAGTTGTTTTCTTTCAATTTGACCTTAAAATTTAAGGTCAAATTCTTAATTTCAATATATATCTCAAAATCGATGTTTTTTATTTTGTTCTAACCTCTTTCAATCGAAAGCTTACCTTTTTTTCCTATGAGCCATGTAAATATCAGAGTGGGCCAGTGAAAATTTTTTTAGGAAAATAATAATTTATCATTATTTTACATAGAAAATGATGATTTATAATTAATTTCTTTAAAAATTTTCACGGGGCCCACTCTGATATTTACATGGTCTCATAGGAAAAAAGGTAAGCTTTCGATTGAAAGAGGTTAGAACAAAAATAAAAAACATCGATTTTGAGATATATTGAAATTAAGAATTTGACCTTAAATTTTAAGGTCAAATTGAAAGAAAACAACTTTTTTTCATTACCAGCTTATAGCCCGTGAAAACCCCTTTAAAATTCACTATTCATACTTTAAATTTGATTAATTTTACTTATCAATATATAAAATCGAAAAAAAAGATATTTTCAAAAAATCAGAATTTGGAAAGTCCATAACTCAAAAAATATTTTATTAAATTCAAATAAAATTTATATTAACAATTCTACTAATAATAGTAACATTTTAGCCAAGTTTAGAGAAAATACATTTTTTGACCTGGGCAGTTGAGGAATTTTGCCCCATATACGTTTTTACATTAAAGGATTTTCAAAAAGTGTTATTTTTCTTAAAGTAGGTACCTTTGTCATTAAAACAAGAAGACATTTTTGAAACCACTTCGTCATCTATAATCCTTTCGCATCTGTTATGAACTGTTTCGCGATCTGAATATAAAAATATCCACATTAATAAAAACACAACTATGTTTAAAAATTGCGAAATAATTTATAATTTAATTAATATTTAAAAAATTGATATTTTTTATAAAATAGGCGTAAGTGTATAGCACTAAGTGTGTCAATTATGGAGACTTTTTGAAAGATATAATTACTTACTATTTTAGAATAATAAAGTTATTTGAAACTGTTTGAAAAAACTATTTTCAAACTTATTCGATGCAATATTGTACATAAAGAAACACTTTTAAAGAATTACTAACTTAAATATTTAAAAAATGAAAATTGTTAAGCACCAGAATTGTCATATATTCATTGAATGTATATGATTTATTTCTATGCACATTTTAACCTTAAGGGGACATTCCAGTTCGAAACAGGCAAAAAGTAGGCTTTTTTAGTATATATTAATAAAATAACTATGACATTCATTTATAAAATTTCTTTTACGTGTAATAAATAATTTATTTTAGAATTTGTAAAAAAAAAATTTCAAAATGGGTCGCTGATTACGAATATGACATAATTTTTTCAAAATTAAAAACGGCGGATGCAATATGGTGGACGAAAAAAATATTTTAAAAAAATTAAAATGAAAAAAATTTCTTTTCCGCCATATTGAATCTGCCATTTTGAATTTTGAAAATTTGATATCTAATTTTCAAAATACATTTTTTATTGTCTTTTTTAAAAAATGCAAATGAGAAAACTTTAAATCATTGGATTGCTTATCCGTATACAAGAACATATTTAATATGGCGAAGAATAATTTTGAACTGGAATTTCCCCTTAAAAGACATCCTAAAAAAGTAATCTTACAACTAGAGAAAAAATCCTATTCTATTATCCTCTCAAAACAAGAGTATTATTTTTATTTTTTTTAAGTTCAAATGTCTCAAACATTGAATTAAAATTAAATAAATAGAGGAATAAATATATTAATTAATGTAAGTAATTAACTTTTACTTATTAATTATATTTATTCTATTAAATACTTTTAATTCAGTGCATCAAATTGACTTTTTTTCTTATTAGATGTCAGAGTGGTCTTATGAATGTGGGTTTTGTAATTATCGATTTAAGCTTTAATTTAAGTCTAATTAGAAGTCTTAAGCACGTAATGTTTAAAAGAAAGAAAAATTACTAAAAAGTTTAAAAAATACCATTTCTATGGTTTTTACCCTTATTCAAAATCCTGAAGAGATATACAGTTTGGAATCTCAGAAACGTGATCAGTACACAAAAATATAGTGGAAACCACTCTAAAATCCAATAAAAAAAACTTTGTTTACCTGTGTTATTTATTTATATTATCATTCTAAAATTATTTATTAGAGGCTTACGTTTCGTAATAGAAGCATGTTTTCTGAATTCATATCGAAACTGATCAATAGCTTCCAACAATTTCAATCTGTAAAATTTAAAAATAACTTTTTGAATATTGTACTGATTTTAGTTTATTTCAAATTGAGGTAAGTATGCTTAGAAATTATTTTTCATGTAATTATTGTAAATAAATAAAATAATTCCAAATTGAAATACTAACTTGTCTGTGCTATATATTAGTTTATGCCAAACGTCCCTTAATTTTACAGGGATTTCTAACGAAAAGTTTTTTTTTTCTTTTTTCTCGCTTGTGATTAATTCCTTGAGTTTCGCTGTATTAAAAAAATTAAATAGTTATTTTAAGTATTAGGATAAAAATTTTATCCAATAAATCAGAATAAAATGAAATCATAGCTTTACGAAAAACAAGAATTTGCTAAGCAAAATCTTATACATTATATTTGTTATGTTTTTTTATGATCTGCTGCATACATTCTTGAGTTAAATCTATTGCGTAATTATGTTGGAAATTATTAAATTTAAAAATATTCTATTATTTCTCGCAAGCGGTAAAGAAAAGTCCTATTTAGTTAAAATAATTTTCTGATTTAATTCTGTGTTAATTATTTAGAAATTAGGATTTGTTAATAAAATTGAAAATTAATTAAAATATCTAATAGAGGCATTAATAGATTCCACATAGATTTTCCTACTTAGAGAGAAAGGGTATTCTAGTCATGGTCTGATTCAAATATTTAATTGTGGTCTAAATTGATCTAGTTAGATTCAGTGCCCAATATTCTCCTAATCAGACATTTCTAGTGAGGTTGTCCTAACTAATTTCTCATCAGTGCCGTCCTTCAAATGAAGCAAAGTCAGTCAATTTTCACACAGGTATAGAGTTTTGTATTTTTCAAATTGACTGCTAACAATTATAAGTAGTCAATTCAAAAGAATAGAATGTTTGACGAATAAATATGAAATGTTTATTAGACAGCTTCGAATTTCAGAAGTGCATAATTTGTGAATGCATAAATTTTGAATGTGTTGACTCAGTTGTAAGTAAAAAGTTTAATATAACAGCCCTGTCCTTTGTCATACAACTTTTAAAATATCTGTCTGGAAACTTAATCGGTTTAAATGTTAAATTAAAAGTATTAGATTTTAGTAGGACTGCTTACAAATGAAATAAAATAAAATTATTTTTAGTTCATCGTTTTGATTTGGTTTTGTCAAAGTTTACTACGAAGATCTACTGGATGTATGATTGACATAGAGTCATATCTCGTAATTGCAAGATTCGGAGTTCGAAGACTCTCAATATTGCAAGCGCTTTTAAGGCGGACCCTGTCATCATTGCAAAATGACGTCAGCTCACGTCATCAACTATCAGTGCTGACGATTGGGTTGCAATGAAGGTTTAAAACGTTTTTAATGTTTTCGTGTGCACTCAAAAAGTATACTTATAGTCATCTTTAGAAAGCTATAAAGTAAGCGTGGTATAAGTGTCTTGCGTTTATGAGAATTAAAGACATGGAAATGTACACGAATCTTGTAATGATGAGACACGACTCTAAATCGACGGATATATTTTTCTAACAGTATACACGAAACCTACTCGTGGTCTTCTACTAGGTAAACTAGAGCTTGTTTCACACGAACATTTTTCGTGCATTTTAGGTATATATATATATATATATATATATATATATATATATATATATATATATATATATATATATACATATTAAACTACAGACTACGTAAATTATAAGTTAATCAGAATTAATAAAAAAGAGAATAATTTACCGAATAATTCTCCTGGCTTCTTAGATTTCAAAAGAGGATCTACAATTTTCCTACATATCGCGAGTACTGAATCATATCTTTCAGGTTCTGTTTGTGCAACAGAAACAATCTCTTCCATATCAGAAGTTAGAAGACATTGAATATTTTGTGCAAAAGATAATCCATTTTGTGACTTGCATTTTTTAGCTGTTTTCAATAAATGTAAGCAACCATCTGGGATTTTTGACGTAGGTAATAAAGGCAATACTAAAGCAATACTTAAAAGATTATTTTCATCATTTATCTGATTGTTCTGAATCCAATAATCTATCATTATCTGTAATGTAATGTGTTACAACTCTTAAATTAAAAAAATATTTATATTTTTCACAGATATACGGGAGATTGGGTTTTGTGGGCCATTGGGAATTTTTTTAAAATTATATATATTCCCCGAGTTCTATATGGACCATGAATAAATACATTTTTTATTAGCATTGTCTGTTTTTACAACGCTTTATGAAACGTAAACAAAAATTATCAGAATAATTGCATTGAAATATTTATTTTGAGCGTTCATGTTTTTATAGTTTTTTACAAGGATTTTCAAGAAAAGTGAGGTAAAAAAATTGGTCCCACAAATCCCCACCTCCCTCTACAGTAGTTAAGTTAATAGATTCGGAGATATTTTAACGTATTCCACTTTTAATACAAGTACACGGAGAAAAAAATCTATCGTTTGTAGTATAAATTAATCATGCTTTCAACGTATGGGATTGTTTCATAGTATAAGTTTCACAGAATATTGAGATCACAGAAAAAGCTAAGACAAACATAGCCTTTTTTTTGCTTGAATCGCAATGGTTTAAACGCGTGGCGCTTTTTTCTGTATAAAACTAATTTTTAAGAAAATATAAAAAAGATTTGTTTAATATAAACTTATTAACATGTAAATAATTAAAAAATTATTTTAAGCAAATATTTATAGACTCATTTAAGCTGAATTACAAAACAAATATTGGAAGTTTTGGTAAGCAACAGAATCAACAGTATCAACTGAACTTCACAGAACTTTTACAATATTTCAAAAATATGTAAATAAACATATAGTTTATAAATTTAAAATTTTAAACGTTATTAGAAACATTATTCCGGAAATATTTATTCCTGTCTATGCGGTACGTACCGGATAGGCGTGTCCTAAAAAGTCCCATTGCAGGAACAGCTTGGCAAAATACCGTGATGGTCTTGAAAATGTACTAAAGTTGAGGTGTTTTACCTTTGAATTATAAAGGTAGAATACTTCAAATGTTTCAAAGTGGAGACATAAACGTCTTACATTGAGACACTATTTTTATAGTGTACCTAATGCGTGACGCGTTTAAACCATTGCAATTCATGGAAAAAGGGCATGTTAGTTTTAGGTTTTTTTGTGATCACAGCAATGCAAAAAAAGGAATCTCTAGAAAGGTAACGGTTATAGGGTCTAACAAGCATGGCTTGAAGTTTGCTGTTGTAGTCACGGGTTTGGAAGAAGCTGAAAGGATTGAAAAGTTGTGACGCAAAAAGGAGGGCTTTAGGTCGTGCCCAAGTAGAAAAAGATGTATGTCGCTTGTTGCAATAGGTGCCTGGGCTATAGCGACATAGGAAGAGGTTATAAAACGGTAGACAGATTATGCAAGAAGAGGCACGGCGACAAAGTTGACGTCAATCATAGCTGTTATCAGAATTCGCCCATCAACAACATTCTGTTGGATCAACCAATTATCATTAACCCAGACTCCAGTAGCACAAAATGTTCCAGCAACATTGACAACATTGAGGCAAACATTGGTAATGTTCAGACAATGTTCTCAATATTGCTGTAACATAACGTGCTACTGAGTTTTCGGGATGGCCATTGAAGAAGACAAAAAAACTCTCGATATAACGAGAAATTAATATGTTAAAACAAGTACGGCACGAAAGGGTTGTGCGAACAAAAAATGGGATCTTCATCTGACAAAATTAAGGCTAATAGGTAGTTCTGTGAGTCGAATAATAGTACAGATTAAAATGGAAATGGTTTTTAGTGGGTCGACCAGAACAAGATAGGTTCTGGTGGACACATAAACTCACAGTATACCAAAGTAACTGAATTTACAAATTTTCCACTTTATTATGGGTATCAGCTACCCATGTTACAGACAACTCATACACATGTCACATGGGTTAAGTATTTGTAAACGGCGTCTGAATTGTTTATGGGCATCATCCATCACGAAGATAGATACCAGCTACACGCAATGCTTAGACAGCAGTCTTCTTGATTTTCCTGCAGCGCGAGGCTATTATTGGGTAGCTGCTGCTTTAAACAAATATTTATTATCACTATTCCAAAATCAACAATTGAGGATACAGTGAAAAACATTAACTGCTGCATGGAAAAAGGGATGGTAAAAGGATGTCTGATCTATGATTAAAAGACATTTCATTTATTTGTATTTCGAAATTTCAACTATGATCTTTGTAAGTTTTACTATTTAAAAAAAATTATTTTTAAAAATATTAATTTCTCATTATGAATATATATATATATATATATATACTTCTCGAATGTGAAACCAGGAAGTTGTGTAAATGACATTGAAAATCTCTATTGAGCAATCAACTACATCTTTAATGATTGGACCGACGATCAAATTTACTTCATTCAAATCTTCTTGCTCTTTCAGATATTTGAAAGCTTGTTTTATACATTTTTCTTCTAACTTGGACGAAACGATCGAATACGCTATAATACACTAAACAAATAAATAGAAATGTTGCATTTGTACAATTAATATTACAATATTTTAATATATTTTTAGAATGGTGAATATTATTATAAAACTTTTATAATGTAGGGGAGACTGGGGTAAACCTGCTGAGTTTGTGTCAGATCGATAGAAATCTAGTAAATTGTTCTCTACATCCAAATTACTGTACATAATTTAAAAGCTTATGATTTCTACTAAAAAATAAAAAAGAGTTTTTGATTGTTCGTTTTTAGTTTTACTTACAGAAAATTTTTAATTAATATATACCATATTTGAAAATCACAATTTCCCAGGGGAAATCCGCTCACTTTATTTTTTCAAGACGAAACAGTTTTATTTGTTAAATATGAAAATTTGTCTCATTTTTGTCTTGAGTATAACTTATTTTTAATAAACTACGGGTTTTATTAACAAATCTATAAAAAGTATATTATGGTTTAATAAATAATAAATATGCTTTTTAAGAATTACAACTCTGGATTTAATGAATGTTATATTTTATTAAGAGAAAATGAAATGTGGTTACAATTTTGGATTTAAGAAGTTATAAATTTTATTATTGTTAAAATATAATTAAGTTACTTTATTATAAATTTTAAATTTAAAACCAAGTGACCGGCTTTACCCCGAATATATTCCTAACATTTTACAATAATTTTAATTAAATATTTTAAGTAAAACAAAACTATATATGTGCTTTGAAAAAGGACATGTAATAGTAATTAACGACTGACGAACTTTAGTAAAATTTTCACTGAAATTCAGTCGTATGTCATTGAAAATTAGCGAAAATATCACTTTATTTTATTCTTTAAGGTATCATATCTCCTAAACGAAATATTTGCAAAATTTGAATAATTTTCACCGCACTGAACCAGATATATTTGCTATCAAAGTTGTGTTTTTTTGTATGTAAAACATGAGTAATGGGTGTGGGAATAAAGTAACATGTGAGGAATCCCAGTCAAATTTGACTGCATATTTGTGATGGAAAAAGTAGTCCATACCACGTGTCACATAGACATTAGCGCCCTCACCTAGGTAAAATTTCAATTTAGCGAATTTTGACCCCAAAATCAGATTAAAATTAATACTCTGTTTTTCTTGTGCGACAAGAGTGACGCATCTGCTGGATCTGTTTAAGGCACGCGTGTGTGTTATTTAGCTCCTGTACAAGCAATATGTCTGACATTATGTACAATTTTGTTATGTAGATAATTTTACATTGTACTTAAATTGGCTGTTTTCGACGCTCGCCCAAAATTTACTTCCTGACTATTTATGATAGGACAAATTTGACAAAATATTATTTATTATTGGAACACCTCTAACTTGAGGTAAACATTGAGTTAGTGCCGAAACCAGCCATTGTGAGTTCTACAGTAGTTATGGTTTGTTGGAGAGATACTTTTTTATTTTGGACTTAACCTGAAGAAAAAAATCATTCTTATTAATTCGTAGGGATAAGTAGTCTAGGTTAAGACCATAATTTCATTTTATCATATAATTTGTAAGTGTATTTATCTTTGGTTATCTTTTTTAGAAATTATAAGCAAACTCAAATAAAGGACATTCTTTAATAAAATTCACTTTATAAATATTTTAAGATTCTTATACGCATTAAAGAGGACAAACTTGATTTATCTTAATATATACATGTATGAAAATTATGGATACAATTTAAGCAGTATCCCACACTAGACCACTCTCCGATATTTTAATATAATTTAAACTTACCTCTTTTTCAACTTTTGTGTACATATTCAAAAAGGTTATACTAAAACTTTCGAATCTTATCTGAAAAATTTAAGGAAATTAAGACAATATAAAGTTCCAAATAAATGTAAAGTTAGTGGATAACATTTTTTCTATTAGAAATTAAGGTCTTCTATTTATAAAACTTATTTCTG
Organism: Leptopilina drosophilae; assembly: GCA_032873175.1. NCBI lineage: Eukaryota > Metazoa > Arthropoda > Insecta > Hymenoptera > Figitidae > Leptopilina > Leptopilina drosophilae. The sequence goes on from CM065483.1 coordinate 42,099,828, forward strand.
ATTTTAAATAATTGCAATAATATATTTTTTCTAACGCCTGCTCTGAAACAATTACTCTTCTTGTTTAAAAAGTATGTAAAAAGTAGCTCTTATCAACTTCTTAAAAGAGAGTTGTAAAAGTATACAACACTTCCGAAGAAACCTTTCCTCCCATTGCATTGGAGAAAACATTGCCTGTAATTCGTGATGAAAAAAATAACTCATTTTCATCACTACTTGCACAATGTATTATTATGGTGTAGTCTCATGTGAGCTAAAAACGCAAAACCGAAAACAGAAATTTATGAGACTTAAATGGATAGTGAAATCTGACTGTCTCTCTTGCACTTGTAAAATTCTGCTTTTGATTTTACGTTTTCTAATTCCATAGGACTGCATACTTATTTAATTAAAATTGATACAATTTAAAATTTTATTTAATGATTCAAAAAAGAAAGGCATAATAGCTATTTTTTAGTCAATAAAAAATGGCGCTACTATATAACACATGCTTTACACAAAAAAATCCAGTCGCATTTTTGTTGTTTCTCAAAATGAGACTATGTTAAACCCCATATAACGTGGCGCCACCTAAGAGTCTCTTCCCATAGAACCGAAACTTTCATAAAAATTTATTAAATATTTACTTGTAATATTCGGCATATTTAACTGAAAAGTTTAGTGAAAATTTTTTTGTGCAACACCTGCTGGAAAAGAGATACTTTTCTTTAACATAAATGTAGCACAAAGTGATAAATTTCTGCACATTTAACTTTTGATTACTTTTCTGCACACTATGCATGAAAGAGTACTTTCCTGCACACTTTTCTGTAAACAGTATAATATACATTATAATCATCATAAAGCTATACTTATTGATTAGAAAAGTATAAAGATTACTTTTTTGGTAAACAGGTGTTGCACAAAGTACTATTTTACATAACTTATGTATGGTTTCTTGCAGTAAATCCTAACATTTACGTAACTACATATTTTTGTATACGTGGACTACTAAAGATCAACTAAAGTGATATTGTAATTTTAAAAAACGTGAATTTTAATAATGTTGATATTTTATTAAATCGCAATTTAATTGGTATTAAAATCGAGCTGATGTTTCAATTTTTATTGCTGGGTGACCCTAAATGCTCCGTCAGAAAAGTTGAATTGAAAAAATAGGTCAATCGAAGCGTTTTTTAATGATCTACAAGATGATAATGATAGTTTCAAAGTTACTCCTACATTTTTCAACAAAACTTTCTAAAAAGTCTTATTTTCCAAAATTTTTTTATTTTTAAAAGTTTAATATTTCCTGTGAGTATGGACGAAAATTGTTCATTGAGGACTCAAAAGATGCGTCTAAAAAAACACAACAAAATTAGAAAAAAACATTCATAGGTGTCCTAACATTTTTTTTAAAGTCCAGAGGTCAAAGAACATAAAAATATGTTGAAAAATCGAAGTCGAAAAATTTTTGTATTACAATACTTCTTCTATATGTGACGCGACACGAGAAAAGGGACCTATCGCCTCAAAAGAGAATTTTACAGGGGGAGCGTTTAAAATGACGCCATAAGCAGAAAACCCATGTATTTACGAGGACACGTTCAACTTTCAGGCTTTATATTATTAAAAATATTTCAGATTTTTAACTTCTGATTTTTTTACGTAAAAGAGCAACTCAAAATCTATGGAATACGACTAAAAACTCAAAAATGTTATTTTTTTCGATAGGTCCCTTTTCTCGTGTCGCGTCACATATGTGGAAGCAACATTGTTGACTGTTTAATTCATTACATTAAAATGGGTTAAAAATTAATTAAATTTAATTAATTTAATTTTACAGAAATAAATAGAAGCGTATTCAAATGACATCATTTGAATTTAAACTTAATGATTTTTATCTAAATGAGTGTAGTTTTTGGAATTCTGCACAGAGAAAAATTTATAGTAGTGAGTAACATAATGATGGTTAGAGTGACTATCTTTAATGCTACATATACAGACAGCTATCTAGATAGTAACCGTTACTATCAAGATTATAGGGAATAACGTTTTGATAGTACGGGCCAGCATAATGATACTATCGTGTAACATCTGTTTTTAACATCAAAATCTTATTATCCATTTCTCACAGTGAGTGGAATCATTTTAATTCATTTCAATTAACCTCTTCTTACCAGATGACCCTTGGTAGCGCGAAAGATAAAATATTTTTAACCCTTTAAAGCCCAACTTTTTTTTAGAAAAATGCAATTTTCGTTATTTTTATTTTGTAAAACTGACTTCGGATTTGTTATCAGCGAAAACTTACAGACAGTTTGTACCAAACTAGCAGAATTTTTTTTAAAAAGATTAAAAATTAATTTTTTTCAAAATATATGTGTTTTAATTTCTTCTCTTATACAGAAAGTGACTAAAATATGTTGTGCAGCTCCAGATGTCATAGAAAAGTACTGTGCAGACATTTAAATTTTACTTTGACACGCAAGTTTCCTGAATGTTTGCTTCACAAACTTGCTATCAAGCGAATATTTTATTATTTATCTCAAGTTTACAGCAAACTTGCAGTGTAAACTTGCTGCAAAATTGCTGGGAAATGTGTTATCTGAGCTGCAGTAAAAAAATCGAACTCAAATTGAGTTAGAATCTGACTCATTTTAAAATGCAACAAAAATAAGTCAGGTAGATGACGCCACTTTCTGTCACTTAACATAGACTCATTTTGAATAGCAGAAAAAATTAGTAAAGGTTGCTTGAAAATAAGTCCAACTTTTTCTGTGTACTATTATTATATTTATTTCAAGACGCTATAAAATAAAAGATGAATTTAGTTGAAAACAAAGTTAAATAATTAAAATGATTTATTTTTAACTAAATCAATCTTTAGTTGGAAAGCTAATTGAATAAGCTTTTTAGTGCATTAAAGAGCACAAAGAGAAAAATTAAAAAAAAACTAAAGAAATGTAGCAGCGCAAAATGAGCGGCTACATTTTCATTAAAACTCGTGCAAAATGCAAGAGTTTTAATTTTTTAAAATTATCCTTTTTAATTTGTCGAGAACATTTAAGTTTTTTAAAATATAGCATTTTCTTTCAACCCATAAGAAAAAATAAACGATTTAATATCTTCCTTTTTACTCTTAAAGCAATTTTTTTTATTTAACCGCTCTATTACTATATTTAATTCAATATTTAATTTTAATCATTTAACAAAAAAATAAAGATTTTTAATAAAAGTAAAATTTAAACTTTCTTTATTTCTAAAATCAAAGCTTTATTCGTACACTTTACGACTCACTATGCTAAAATAAAAAAATGGAGGATGTTGAAAAAAGTGGGGGTAATAAGCCTCTAAAAAAGTATTTTGCTTCTTTTGGTTATTGGAGTGGTTTTCAATGTATTTTTGTGCGCTGTACATGATTTTGGACTTCAAAATGGCCTAGCATGTAAAGATTGAAGCTTTAATTTAAGACTATAATAAAGTTTCCTGGTTAAGAAGAAAAAAATACTCAAATCCCTCAAAACTACATTTTTTGGGGGTCTTTACCCCTACTTTTCTCAAAACCTTTTACATTTTTATGATCTTACGCACTTGGGTCTTAAAGTGCACAAATAAGGCTTTAATTTGAGACTAAATAGAAGTCTTTAGCACATCAGGTTTATGAGGAAAAAATTTCTTAAAACCGTCAAATACACGTTTTTCTGTGTGTTTCCCCCCACTTTTCTCAAAATCCTGACGTGCTATGCAATTTTGGAGACCGGGATCGTATTCAGCGCACAAAAATGCATGGGTAACCACTCCGATATATTAAAAAAAACCTTGTAGACCTGTGAAATTAATCATAATTTTTTTAGTAATTAAACATTAATTTATTTCATATAATGGATAAATTTCATCTTCAGATATTCATTTCAACAGTTTTCTTTGACTGGTTTTGTCTAATTATCCGAATATTATAACGGAATACTTCACCAATCCGACAGTTTTTTCCATGCAAGGTTCTAAATTGAAATCGAGTGAAAACTTTTTAATCACTTAAAGTGGAATATATTTTTGCTATTCTTTTTAATCCCTTTTAATTTCTTGTAAATCAAATCCCAAGGAAAAATCGAAGATCGGCATGGTACCGGGTCCGGACTTGTCGGTGCCGGGCCGTCATTCCTGTCAGATGGGCGCCGGACCATGCAGAAATGATGACACCATTTGTATCCGTCAATATGTAGAATCCACACTTCGATCTAAGATGCATACAAGTGGGACGCTTTTCCGTGACGCTCCTATGTATATAGAAAATCATAGAAAGCGCCACGAAAAAACGTTCCGCTTAGCTGCTTAAATTGAAGTGTGGATTCCCCTGCATAGTCTATTAGTAATATATTAGTATATTAGTAATAATTTCCGCCATGACATAAATTAAATAATTAATATGTAAATTTTTATTTTTTCACTCTTTTTTGATGCCGGTTGAATTCCGGAAAACAATCGGCAACGCAATAATTTTTCTGTTGGCAGAACTCCTATACCGGTGAAAAAACAAATAAATTTTGAAGCCGGGCCAGCATCGGACCAGTTCTAATTTTTCTGCCAGGAGGACTTCTGTACCGGTGAAAAGAAAATTGTGATGCCGGGCCGGCACATGGATGGTACTAATTTCCCTGCCAGCATAACTTCTGTACCGGCGAAAAAACACAAGAAAATGGACGGTACTAATTTTTCTGCCGGTACATCTTCCATTCCGGTGAAATAATAAGTAAATTTTGTGCCCAGGACATCACCGGGACGGAACTAAAAACCCAAGTACATTTTAGTGCGGGCCGGCATCCAAACGGTTGTTTTTTATTAACCGGCCTGGTACAACTATGCCGGTACTGGTACAACTCCGTTTTTTCTATCGATGCGATACCATGCCGGTCGTAAACATCAGCAGAACTCAAAACTTTCTGCTTAATATTATTAAAACTATTTAAGTTTTCCAACTTTGGAAAACTGCCGGTTGATTTTTTTAAGTGAAAGATTAAATGAAAACCTATTGAATATCACTATAATATAATCTCTAAATCGATTTTTAACGATAAATTAACAACGAAAATCTGTTTTATATTGAGACATTTAATTTCATCTCGTGTCTCATTTTGAAACATTTAACGTAACTCAATTCGTATAAACACGTATCATGTCTCCTAACTGTGAGACGGATACTAAAAGCACATAACGTGTCTTAAAATGCATCACTGAGAAAACATTATACTTAAATGAAAAACAAAAATAATGTTAGACGATTTTGTTTAATTGAAATTAATTTGTAAGTTTAATGTCAATACATAGAAAATATCTACTGCATTGATTCAAAAGTATTATTTGTTTCAATAATTATATTTAATTCAAACATATTTTCTGTTACGGTTTAAACAAAAATTATGTTTAAAAATTTTATGTTTGAATCAAACTTAAAAGTTAATGATAGAACGTCCAAGAGCCCGTCCTGCTGGAAGGATGTTCCGAAAATAAGGCTTTTAAAAAAAGGGAATTCAATTTTTATTTTCCGGAACTCCTTGGGATTAAAGTAGACAAAAAGACGAAAAAATCCATATATTTGACTTCTTAAAATAATAATATTAAACCATTTTTCAAAGCCCTCAAACTTGCTGTTTCTAAAAAGTAAAAAAAAACATTTTTCGTAAATTCAATGTAAAATTCAAAAAAATCGATGTCTAGTCTCTTTTCCTTCGGAAACGTTCAAACAATGAAACCTATTTGTTTAATTTAAAAAAAAACTTCATTTTTAATGTTAATCAACAAAATTGAGGCCAATTGAATAAAAACTCTCTTCAAATTTTCTTTATAAAATGAATATGGAAACAGATAAAAACAAAAACAAATATATCGTTGGAAAGGTAATGAAACAAGCTTTCCAATGATGTAAATATCAAGTTTTTAAATTTATATGCCTAGGCTTGGTAGCCTTTTAAACAAAGCGAAAAGCGTCCTGCCGGCAGGACCGGGTTTCATCATTTTGCAACTAAAAATTATATGAATTTTTGGAAAATTCAACTTCTTTAAGCTTCCCTGCTCTTCGGTTTGATCTTGCAAGCTCGACATTTACATGCGCTGAAAGCTTGTTTCATCACCTTTCCAACGATATATATATATATATATATATATATATTACTTTCTGTTTATGTCAATCCATGCTAGCTTCATTTAGCAATTTCGGGCGGACTCACATGAGTCTTTTTGGTCCTGCCAGAAGGACGTTGGACGTTCTATCATTAACTACAGATAATTTAAAATCAATCACAATTTATGTTTGATTTCAATATATATAAACTCTTAAACTGAACCAGAAAATATGTTTGAATAAAACTTAAATATGTTTGACTGTATAGCAAAAATATTTTAAGTTTGAATTAATCAAAATTTGTTTGAATCAAATAATTTTTTTTCTCAGTGATTGCTAAATGTGTAAGACACTTTAAACGTCTTAAAATGAGACACATATCTGGTTCAAATATGTGGACTAAGACATCTTATGTGTTTCAAATATGGGGACAAAACGTCTCAAAATGAGACACATGACTTTGTAGGGTAGCATCACATATTATAAACCGACTCTTTTATGTCCATAGGATATATAAAGACAGTTTTTGTTTAACGTTTCGAAAACATGGCTGACCTTTTCAGAAACTAAAATTTATTTTTTGAAATTTGGATATGAATTATAAACATTTTTGCAAATTAATTTTAAAAAATATAAATTATAATTATTCCTGAAGAGGATAGCCATAATCTCGAATTGTTAAAAAGAAACATTTTATTTTTTGAATTCTGACTCGGAGTGGTCGGTTTTGTCATCATCTTACTAATTTATCGACCGATTGATAACACATCATTACTATACAGTCGGGTCCCCATACTGTTACATTTCCAGAAATTTCCCACTCCTCTAGACTCAACACTGTTATGTCCCAAAATTATACCTATTGCGCACCTTTCAGGGCCGTAAATATTCTCACCTTAAGTGTGGATCAGAAGTAGACCGTGTAAACTAATTTACTTTTATTTTTTCATTGGATTTTTTAATTAAAATTTTAAATGTTTTTCAATGAATTTTTTAATTAAAATTTTAAATACATTTTATTTAAAAAAACCAACATTTTAAAACTTTTTTAAATATAGTATTTTTAAAACAATTGGAATTCAAATTTATTTATAGTTTTAAAACAATTTGAATTTAAATAAAATAAAATTTGTTAAATATGAAATGTATAAAATAAATGAAGCAAAGATTATATTATCAAATATATATTTGAATACTTAAGTACATTTTAATTTTGGATAAAATTTAATTTTTTTAGTTATATTTATATTTTAATTATTGTTATTTTTTTAATAAAATAATTGAATTCCTAAAAAGAATTTTATTATTCATGGAAATAATTGACTCTCTATAAAAAATGTTATGTATTATTTATGAAAATAATAGAATTATTGCAAGGAAATTTATAAAAAAAATTTGTAAATAATGCATTCTTAAAAATAATTTATTAATATTCTTTTTTAAATAATAAATAAATATTTTTTTAATGTAAATAATTAAACGTAATTTTTGTTGAATCAAATATATTGTTTAATACAAAAATAATTTTAGGTTGACTATATGTATAACAATTTATATTTGATTCAAATATGTCTTTTTTTCTCAGTGTATTTATATGCACACCTTCATGAATTGTCCTTAGACTTAAGTTACGAATACGGCCCTAAAAGTTAGTGACGTAACGTGACGTTATGTAACACTTCTGAATTTGGAGGTTATAAAGAAATATAACACTACTGAGAACATAACAGTTTGGAATCTAACAGTATGGGGACCCTACTGTATATGTATAATTATTAATCTACTTGTATTAAATGTTAATTGAAATGATTCTAAAATAGAAAATTACAACATTTACCTGAAATGTCTCATCAAGATAAAGAGTTTTAATTGCTTTATCTTGCTCAGTAAATTTTATTACAACAGTGCCAATATCAATCACTTTTTTACAAATCTTTTCAGATTTTAATTTTTGAAAGAATTGAACTGGAGTTTTTATTTCCAAAAATTGAGACGCTTTTGCCTTCGCCATTCTTGGACGTAATCCTTGATAGGACAATTCAATACTGTAACTAAGAAAACATCATAGGTGGTTAAATTAATTGAAATTATTAATGTAATTTGTGAAATTTATAATTTATATTTCACACAGTGTACTTAATGATTTTTCTGATGCGCTATAGTATGGTTGTAGCTTAGATAGGTGCCGGTCTAAGCAATCGTAATATATTTGTATTAGTAAGTGTTAATGTTCAAAGTATGGAACAGGTAGAGATTTATGTAATAGCACAGGTGCGAATTTTGGTCGGCCGCCACAGTTGGAACGTCGGGCCAACTGTGGCAGCCGAAGTTTTGGCGCCCAAAGATGACCCGACTTTGGTTGGAAGTTTCTCCCAAAGACGGGCCAACCGTGAATGCCACCGTGACAAACGCGAATATTTGATCGTCGGCCCAACTGTCAGCCACAGTTGAGCCAACGGTCGGGTGAATTTTGGGCGCCAAAGTTAAAAAACCGTTTTCTTGACGGTTGGCCCGACCGTCACCTACAGTTGGGCTAACGGTCGGGTACGGTTGTAGTTTATAAAGTTATCACGCTCCTTCTTCAGATAAGTGAGCGTAGCATAGTGGTAGCGTGTGTGACTATAGTGCATTGGGTTGCAAGTTCGATCCCCGCAAGCGTTAAATATTTTAATATGTTTATAACTAATATAATGTATGTGCGATAAATGTGTGATCAATTGAAGGTAATTGTCAACTTCAATAAACATTTTTTTTATTAACATTTGTCATTGGTTGGCAAGGCTACCTTTACAAAAGTTGGGCCGACCGTGGTTACCGATGGATGCCCAACCATTCGATCCCTCAATCGACACAACTTTAGCATCCATAGACGGCCCAACTTTGGTGCTAACGGTTGGCCCAACTAAATTTTCTTAACTCAGTTTTCTTTTTAAATAAAATGGTATTTGAAAACCAGTTTTTTAAATGCTCGTATTCAAAATACCGGTATTTAAAAAAAACAGTTTTTTAAAAAATACCGGTATTTAAAAAAAATTATTTTCTAAGTTCAACTTGGACTTAAAAACTGATAAATATAAAAGTTTATGGAATTTTTTTAAGTTTATATCTGCCTTAAACAGCTGATTAGAGATATTACTATCATTGTCCTCGAATATCCGCGGACAAAAAAGGGACTTCATTTACACTGTAGGGGAGTACGAGGCGTAATTTCTAATATTGTACTATTTTTTGTTTTATATCTACATTTTTGCATTAAGTAGATGTTCATCTCACAGTAGAGTGGCTCTAGTTTAGAATATTTAATACACCCAGAAACGAAGTGCAAAGGATAATAAGTAAAAATTATTATTTATATTAATTTAAATATAAGATTTACGCATTGAATTTATTCTAAAAATACCTACATTATAAAAAATTGGAGCAAAATAAATCTAGTTATATAGAATAGAATATTACGATACTAGGTCCGCAAGGCCTTAACAAGATTTCTCAAGTTTTGCTGATCAGTGGTGGACCAGTTTTTCTAGGTGGAATCTTAAATAAATAATTGGTATATGTTTTCGTGGTGTTAAATTATCGAATAGTACAGTTGTGATTCTGATAATCGTTATTGGTTCTTATTAATTATAATGTTAACAGTGATTGTTTTCCCACATTCCTATCCTTTATAACAGAATTAGCAATTAAATTTCTGTCATCAACATTGAAAATTAGTTACTTTAATTTACCTAATCCAACCATAAACATAAAATAAGCTTTATAATCCATCATTTAAAATTCATAACTGTAATAACAAACATTTATTTTTTCCTGACCGAAACAACCTTTGGTGCAATAGATCACAAGAAAGAATCAAAAGATTCAATCGTATTTTGCTTGAACTTATTTAAACAATGTGATAGAAGATAGTCTGATATAAGGTTTTTATGAGCTCAAAATTTAAAAATGCAGCGATAATGATAAAGTAAAAATAATACATTCTTATACTTTTCGGAACTTATTGTTTTAGATAGCCATTAATGACTTTACTTATTTAAAGTTTTTAAGCTTAATGCAAGGTATTTAAGAAATATTAAAGAGAAACAATTTAAAAATACTTAAGAACAGAATAATTAATCTAATTGACACCAGAAATGGAAATCTATTTATAGGTTGAGGCGAAGTTACAATCAAATGTCATTGATTGAATATTGAATTCAGTGCAAAATTTGAAATTTTTTGATACATGAAACTGCATTGAGTTCAACGATAATTGTTCAAAATGCGACCCAAAAAAGTGAAAATGAATTTAAACGATTAAAATTTAAGTTTAAACCAAAAACTAAAAGTTATAAGTATTGGATATCTTTCTCGGACTTTCTAATTTTGTAAATTAAATTTGTTCATAGAATTTAATAATTTTTTTTAAGTAGGAACAACTTTTTTTGCCTTTTTTACGCTTATATCATGCACTCACAACTTTGACATTTGGAACGCTATTTCACCGAAATAGTTAACAGTTATTATCTTAAAATACCAACGAAAAAGCGCTTTTTTAATTTGGAAAAATCTATTGATATACTACAGTTTAAGGCAGAGTAAGTATGTAAATATTTCCGAGAAAATATTTATAGCATATGTACCGTGCACAAATTTCGTTGAATATTTCTGATTTTTTTCTATTTGTTTCTCGACATAATTTTAATATTTTATTTTCTGCCTTCTTTTTTAAAACATAGTCAACAGTTTTGTTTTTTTGCTCGCAACTGTGCTTTCCTGAAAAGATCCATTTTTTCTTATCAGAAAGAGTAATTTTTGCTTTGCATTTTTGATTGCGAAAGGCACAGTAAGCAGTCTGAGTCACCAATTCGGTTGCTGTAGAACGGTAATATTTCATTCCTCTAAACGTTATAACTTTTGAATTATTAAACTTTCCTTGAAAACAAATCATTATCTGAAATTTTGAAATAATTTTTTATAATATAATACATTCTTTAGTAGCGTAATTCATTTCGAAAACTGTAAAAATTAATATCGTTAAATTTCTTCAAATCATAAAATTGACTTTTTGAGACAATTGAATAAATATGAGTTACTCTAGCGCACTTAGAAATTAAATGATGAGTAAACAAATTAAATTATTATCTCTACACAGTAAATAGCGTTTTTGTTTCTCAAATAGGATGGAAAACAAAGACAAAATGTTAAAAAAACAATAAAAAAATACAAAATTGTTTAAAAAACTCCGTAATAGGCATTTTTTATAAAGTAAATTTTTACCAAAAGTATACAACATACACACTCAGAAAAATTCAGGGCTTACAACTGACCTTTAGCAACCGTTGCTATACAATATTGACCCCTTAGCAACCGTTGCTATACGATATTGACCCCTTAGCAACCGTTGCTATACGATATTGACCCCTTAGCAACCGTTGCTAGACTATATTGAGCCTTAGCAACCGTTGCTAGGCAATACTGGTACTTAGCAACCTTTGCTAGGCAACCCCCTAACTAATTCTTATATTTATTTTAATTTTTATTTTCAAATCATGTTCTCTTAATATGAATGCATGGCAATAAGTTAAAGTAAATTATATCAGGCAATATTAAAAGAAAGCACTTAAAAAGAATTTTACTTTACGGACATGATTATGATCTTATGGTGCCCTTATAGATACTTCTTTATACCTAAAGGTAAAAAAATTGGTTAAATTTGGCATAGAATTTGCAGCAGCATCAAAGGCATTATTACGACCCATTTTACTTAGAGCTTTAACAATAAATCAAATCTGTCATACATTTTGACATAAATTAAGGGCCATTATTTGGTCGTTTATGACATGTAGATAAAAGAAGAATGAGTTGTATTTTTGACCGTATTAATATATAAATTTTTATGATGTAAAGGCCTAATTACGGTTTGTAGGTGTTAATTTCTTGTGAAAAGAACTTTTCTATCTTTTTCTCTCAACTATTTTCGAACCTTTATTAGTTCCTCATCAGGAGATTATTCGTAAAGTACATATCATCCAAATACAGATGTAGACGTAGAGAGATCTTAGAGAGGATCAGTTTCTCTACGTCTATATCTGTATTTGGATGATATGTACTTTACGAATAATCTCCTGATGAGGAACTAATAAAGGTTCGAAACTAGTTGAGAGAAAAAGATAGAAAAGTTCTTTTCACAAGAAATTAACACCTACAAACCGTAATTAGGCCTTTAAATCATCAACATTTATATAAAAGAAGAATGTAAAATTACATGTAGATTTCGACGTAATGTAACATACGTTTCTGGGCCTCTTTTTACCCATTGGTCAAAACTGCCCTAAAATTGACCTAAATATTGAGGGTTGCGGGAAATATTTGTAAAATTTTGACGTCTAGGTCAAAAATGACCTCAAAATTGACCTAAATTTTAAGGGTAGCGGGAATTGTTTTCCAAATTTTGACGTTTAGGTCAAAACTGCCCTCAAAATTGACCTAAATTTTGAGGGTAGCGAGAAAGGGAAATGACTGAATCAGCAGCGGCGGCGGCGGAGCGGCGAAATGATTTTATATTAATAGGGATATATATATATATATATAGATATATACACATATATATATATAGATATATATATATATATAGATATATATATATATATATATATATATATGCTAAGGGGTCATCACCCCCTCCGCGCCAACCCCCTATTTTAACATTTCTTGATAGGTAATTTAAAATTTATTTTTATTTATTGAAATAATTAATGTTAGTAGATTTTTTTAAAAATATATCTCAGTTTATAACTACATTTATTGATTAAAACTTAATATTAATATTTTGATTTGTGGTACTTTATGCAGCCCTTATTGGGCTTGTGTTTGACCCATGGAAATCAGATTTTAAGGGAAGTGTAAGACAGACAATTTTTCGTCACTTTTTGACGTGTAAACCAAACCTTACCTCAAAATTCAACATGAAATTTGAAGAAGTAGGTATAATATAGTGTTATTGCCTTAAATTTTGAGAGAAGATCAGGTCAAAGGAAGTTTATTCGTCAATTTTTGACGTCTAGATGAAAACTGCTTTTAAAATAGACCTGAATTTGGAGGGCAGAAGAAATTGTTTGTCAATTTTTGTCTTCTTTGGGAAACGGCGCCCTTAAAAAATCCTGACACTGCGGCGGCGGCGAAGTTTAGATCTATCGACCAAACCTAAATATTTAACAGGAATTAAATCCCCTGTAATTAAGAAAATATAAAAAAAACTTTTCGAATCGATTTTGATTTTGGAAAATATTGTATCTTTTTTAAAATGTAGCTTAAATTAATTTTTATGAAAAATTGTTGTACCTCCTTTAAAATATGTATATTTAATTTTGTAGCATATCTACATCTTTCTAATAAATTCATAAAATTATTTACCAAGGAATTTTATTTTTGTCATGCTAATGTTTAATGTTATCCATTGGTCACATGATCCATATACTTTACTATTGGGCACGTGACCAGTAAATAACATAACCTTAATATCTTCTTACCTTCTTACGAAAATTACAGATGTGGATAAACAAATTTAAGCTCTTGAACAATCAATTAAAAAGTTTTCTAAGTATCTGCAAGTAAACAAAATTAGTAGTATGTAAATAAAAATTAAAATATGCAATATAAATTTGCTGAAAATAAAATTTCCTTGTAAATCTAATGAAGTAATTTTATCATAAGCTCATATAAAATTTAATTGCGTGCCGCAGCTGTAAGTGGCGTCTTTTCCAAAGAGACCACTCGATTCCTTATCTAAAAAAGTAGGTTTTTATACAGGGGTAAATTTACCAGACAACATAGCGGCATTTTTTGTGATTTTTAAAATGAAATGTGTATAAAAAATTAAAAAATACATATAACAAATAGATTTTTAGGATTGTTACCTAGAATGAACGCTTATGAACAGAATGCAATTTGAATTTTTAATTTATGAATTACAGGTCGTCCGGAAAATTACTCTCCCCAAAAAGTACCTTTTTGGAAGACGCCTCCTACAGCAGCAATATGTAACTAAATTTGCTTCTAAAAGTTTTTAAAATTCTTTTCAAATAATGTATAATAATTTTAAAAACTAATTTTGGGAAAAATTTTAATGCTCTTTTCACAATAAAATATTTAAAAAGTGTGTTTTTGGCAATTTTAAATCAGAAAGTCCCCTTAATAAAATACTTGTTTTATTATTACTCTTTCTATGAAATCAATATTTACTATTCTTTATACATATGTAGTGTACGAAACCATAAAATTTTTCATCATAGTTTAATAACTTTAAAAGAAATTATGTGAATTTTAGTATAGTTTTACAAAATATAAAAGACATTTATCAAATTTTTCAATACAACTATACTAAATTATTATTAGGAATACTTTTTATACAACTTTTTATAATATTTCAATTGCCATAATTTCTATTAGTTACATGAAAAACTATAGTGCACAATATTGATAAACTTGAATTGTAAATAGACACTTTTCTTTATTCTATAAAAATATAAGCATACCCTCCTGCTTTAAGATTTTGTTGAGCATGGAATATTACAATATCTCTCTCTTTATCTCGTTTACGCATTGGTTCTCCAAGTATAATTCCTTGAAGAAGATCATCAAGTCTGATCTCTTCATCCGATATTTCTTGTTTCAAAAGAGCTAATTTATAAATATTAGTATTATTAAAAATAATACTATTTCTGTTTCACAATAATACTAAGTCTCGGTTCCTTTTGTCTGACATTAATTAATTTGAATATATATTCTTGTAAGGTAAAATAGATACTACTCAGTTTTTGTTGTACCGTATAGTAGAACAAATTATGATTATAATTCTTTGATAAGTAGACTCTGTAGCGAAGCAAATGCGAAAAATCTAGATAAATATTAATTACCTAAATTAGTAATGAAGTTCATAAGAGAATTTAGACAAATGCACTTGTAACCAACTATCTGAAGAGACAAACACATTATGTCTGAGTTAAACTTTTCGACAACCTTTTAATGATAGAACGTCCAACGTCCTTCCGGCAGGACCAAAAAGACTCAGGTGAGTCCGTCCGAAATCGCTAAATGAAACTAACATGGATTAACATCACAGTTTTCTTGAAAGTATCAAATTGATACTAAAGTGGCTCAAATTGATGCCTAAAATCTGGATCAATTTTTTATTTGATCCGAATTTTTGGTATCAATTCGTTGCCATTTGATACTTTTAAGTTAACAGTGATAAACAAAAAATAATACATATCGTTGGAAAGGTGATGAAACAAGCTTTCAGCGCATGTAAATGTCGAGCTTGCAAGATCAAACCGAAGAGCAGGGTAGCTTAAAGAAGTTGAATTTTCCAAAAATTCATATAATTTTTAGTTGCAAAATGATGAAACCCGGTCCTGCCGGCAGGACGCTTTTCGCTTTGTTTAAAAGGCTACCAAGCCTAGGCATATAAATTTAGAAACTTGATATTTACATCATTGGATTTGCCGAAATTTTGCTGATTGACATTAAAAATGAAATTTTTTAAAATTAAACAAATAGGTTTCATTCTTTGAACGTTTCTGAAGAAAAAGAGACTAGACCGGCCAAATTATATTGATTTTTGTGGATTTTACATTAAATTTAGGAAAAAATGTTTTTTTTTACTTTTTAGAAACAGCAAGTTTGAGTGCTTTGAAAAATGGTTTAATATTATTATTTTAAAAAGTCAAATATATGGATTGTTTCGTCTTTTCGTCTACTTTAATCCCAAGGAGTTCCGGAAAAGAAAAATTGAAATCCCTTTTTTTAAAAGACTTATTTTCGGAACATCCTTCCGACAGGACGGGCGCTTGGACGTTCTATCATTAAGGGAGTTAAATAGACACAGCAAAAAGCACGCAGTATTACCAGAGTGTCATGGCGATATCTATTAGGGATACTCCTTTGATACTGAGAAAATGTCAAAA
This sequence comes from Leptopilina drosophilae, assembly GCA_032873175.1. NCBI lineage: Eukaryota > Metazoa > Arthropoda > Insecta > Hymenoptera > Figitidae > Leptopilina > Leptopilina drosophilae. The sequence continues at coordinate 42,115,875 of CM065483.1, forward strand.
TGTGCGCTTCTCCTTAATATCCTTGTGACATTGCTGCAAATTTGAGGCGGAATATTGCTGTGATATAGAGGAAATATTTTACAGAATTTTCGCTATAATTTAAATTTTGAATTTATAGAAAAAATACTGTAAAATATCTTCTCAATATCGCAGCATTATCTCCTTGATGTCTCATTAATATCCCCTCAATATCACAGAAATATTACATGGATATTGAGAAGAAGCGGACATTTTGACACTTCCTCAGTATCAATATCTTAAATAGATGTCGACATAACACTCAGGTTATACAGCGTGTTACTTGGGACTCCGATAATCAATTTAACTATCTCGGAGGGAAAAGTTAACTATTCAGAGAATCAGGCTAACACTGAAAATCTAAGTTTAACTCTTCAATTTTCTTGACGATGGACTTGACACTATAACACCTTGGCCTACTACCTACCATTTCAGGGACGCCCATTTACATATTCCAAGTGTGACCCATGGAAAGAATAACTAAAAGTATAGTTGCTAATGGACATTAAAGGTTGACAAATATATCATTGTGTTTTTTTCAATCCTCTTTAAAATATACAGCGGTAAATAGTATATATAAACACAAGTAATTGAGTTAACAAAATGAAGAGATAATACTTGACTATAAAAATAGAAAACATAACCTTTATATATATGCATTTAAGAAATCAAATAAGACGCTTAAAAAGTCTTAAAACCGACCAATTAAACGTTATAAACCGAGACGTTCTTTTCTACTACCGTATATATATATATATATATATATATATATATATATATATATATATATATATATATATATATATATATATATATATATATATATATATATATTAATACATAATTTTTAAAAATGAAAGTAATTGTCAGTCTTGCTTACATACATAAAAATTTCCATATGCCTGGATTCTTTCCACCAAGTTTTTTCCCTAAACGATGATTTAAAGACTCATTTAAATTGTTCGTTCTATGTGGACGATTTCCTATACACAGCATATTTCTGTTTTTGTAGCAGTTTTTTCTTAAATATTTTATAAATTTGACGAGTCTACTATGCACAGATTCATCATACAATTCGATTTTCTTTTCGATAATTTCTATACCTTCTAAAAATCTCTCAGGTGGCACTAAGGGTAAACATTTTGCTAAATCCAGAATTAACGTGTCTTCATTTTTTAGACCACATTTTTTCCAATTTTTTCTCAAAGTCTTAAAAAATTATATAATTAATTGAGCTTTAATTTTAAAATATTAAAATATTTATATATCAGCACATTAGGTTAGTAAAAATTCTGATGAGTAGAATTATAACTCAAAAATTGAGAACAAGTTCGTTTATAGATAAAACATTAAAAATGTTATAATTTTTTGCTTCATTTTTTAAATGGCTGAACTATAGCCAAACGAAAATAATGGATTCCTTGTAAATAAAATGAATTAATTTCAACATAAAAATCATTATCATCCCGCGTGGAAGAGGAAGTTTGGGCGAAATCCAGCAAATGAACGATTCCCACACTTTGGAGTGTACGTGATTAACAACGATAATTAAAGTACCCGGACACTTAAGAAAAGTACAGGAACAAGAAAATAAATATGGGAGAAAAAGAAATTGATTTTTTCTAGAATTTTTTGTCGAAAATTAAAAACCTTAATTTTTTGAGTTTGGCAAAGTACGGAGAAAGTCGGCAAAGTATAGGAGAATGAAAAAATATTTTTTTAAATACTTTCTTTGAAAATTAATAACCTTAATTTTTGGAGTTTGGCAAAGTTTTTCTAAAAAAATATCAAAATTATAATAAATTTTTTATTTTCCCATACTTTGCCGACTTTCCCTGTATTTTGCCAAACTCCAGATTTTTAGATTATTCATTTTCAAAGAAAATATTATGAAAAAAACATTTTTTTCATTCTCTCATACTTTGCCGGTTTTCCCGTATTTTTCCAAATATCAGAAATTGAGATTGTCAATTTTCCAAAAAATACGAAAAAAGGTATTAAATTTTTCATTCTCCCATAGTTTGCCGACTTTTCCCGTACTTTGCCAAACTCTAGAAATTGAGGTTTTTAATTTTCCAAGAAAATATTTTTAAAAAACCTTTTTTTCATTCTTTTTTTGACAATTTTTTCCGTACTATGACAAAATCCAGAAATTCAGATTTTTAATTTTCAAAGAAAACATTAATAAAACAATTTTTTTATTCTCCCATACTTTGTCTACTTTTACCGTACTTTACTTTCCAGATATTGAGATTTTTAATTTTCCAAAAAAATGTGAAAAATATAATAAATTTTCCATTCTGACATATTTTTCCGACTATTCCCGTACTTTGCCAAACTCCAAATATTAAGATTTTTTATTTTCGACAAAAAATACTAAAAAAATAAATTTTTTATTCTCTTATACTTTTTTTTGTTTCTGTACTTTTCCTAAGTGTCCGCGTACTTTATTTATCGTTGTTAATCAAGTACATTCCAAAGTGTGGGAAACGCTCATTAACCACTCTGTGCCGAACTTTTCCATACATTGCTGGATTTCGCACAAACTTTCATTTCCACGCGGGATATAACTATTCAGAAAAGAAAGAAAAAGATAACTTATCTAAAATCCCTGCTTCGTATTCTGAATACAAAAAATAGTTGATTTGAAACAATTTTTAACTTTTATAAAAAATGTAGCTGTTTATAATTACAGAAATTCTAATTTAATTTTTTTTAAAATTTACCTTTTCAGTGTGAAACCAACAAAGATCTATTTCAACATCTGGAAATGCCGTTTTTAAGCTTTTTACAACAGCCTTTTCAAAATCAAGCATAGCATGTTTGAGATTTACTTTTAATTTTGGACATAATCTTTGTAATTCTAATAAAGCTGCTGTATACAAAATTGAATTTCTTTTAGTCATCAAAATAAATACCGCCCCAACACTCTACAAGAAAAATTTAAATGAAACTCACTGCACTAAAAAATTTGATTTTCTTTAGAATACATTGCATTGTATTTTCAGAATATTTTAAAATAAATATGCTCCTGTATAGTTTTAATTTCAATATATTAACAGAGATTTTTAATAAAGGACACGAACATTCAGGATATTCTTGCAATATGATAGGGAAATTTATTTGTTTGTAGCAATTTTAATATCTCTGGCATATGATACACTGAGAAAAATAAAGTTTGAAAAATTGGGAGATAGTAATAAAAAAATACGAATTAATTTAAGAAAAGTACATTAGTGTGCAATGCACACATAGACTATCCGAAAAATTGTCTTTCAAGATTTCTACAAGTAAATACAAATTAAAATTTGTAAAACCTTACAACTTTACTAAATACATTTAGAAATAAAGAATTTTACAAACTGGTTAATTCAATGCCCGTTTTTACTGGGTTAATGTAAGCTCATTTCTTTAGTAATAGTTAGTTTTTTTTACTTTTTCATTAACATCATGTAAGGATCACAGTCTATAGCAAAAAATATAAAGCAACATTATACCCAAATAACGAGATTTTCTAAAAATACTATATCCTCCCCTGCTTTTAGGTAATAAATAATATTTTTTATCCTACATGCACAAAAATGACGCTTTTATATAGCTGACAATAGGGCGTAAAGTCATTCATTTGTTGGACCGTATGAAAATGTCGTCCTTTTTTACCCCATGGCAAAAATAACAGGTCTAAGTATCATGGGATTAAAGGCAGACATTTGTTTACGATGATGTTTGTCCTTTGTTGTTGTTGCTGAATATACTATTTTTTTAATATTTAATGGTTTATTAAGAAAAAATTTTTCAAAAAGGGCATATTTTTTTAACATTACAACTATTGCTTCCATCTTATCTATGCTTCTCAGGCTTATTTTTATGTCACGCTACACAATTAAAAGGCTTACATGAACACGGTAAAAATGCAAGCATTATTTATTAATCAATTTAAGTTTGTTATCCAATATTTAAATCAAACAGCTATATAATTTTTAATAAGAACCTTGAAAATACAAAGTTTCTTAAATGTAATTCATATATGTTATCAGTATAAGTTTAACTAAGTATAGGTCCAAAAATTAAGAAAAGGGAGTTTAAGATACAAAAACTGATTTCTTATTTTATAACAGTTTTTCCTGTTTAAAAATTGAGTATTTACTGCTTCAATGTTTTATTATTGACTAACAAAATTATTTCAACCAATAATTTGTATCTGTACTATAATTTGAATACCTTATCCATAACTCGCATTACAATTGTGTAAAGCTGACAAATTTTAGCTACTTTTGGACAAACCTATTGAATAAAGGCGTTTCAGTATTAAAAAGTTGTTTTCCTAATTGTAAGATAATACCCTGTAAAAAAAGTTGTATAGGGAGAATCGAGAAAACGTATTGAAGCTCGATAGGTTGAATACGTTATTTGAATTTTAACGTATTGGAGTGTTTGGTCGAATCCGTTGTCTGTAGAAAGTCCAATACGTTCAATAGAAAATATCATTCACAATAATGAAAAAACGTTTCAATTGTAATAAAAATTGTAGTTTATGATAATAAAGGTTAATGAAATTGTAGACAACCGAAAATTAAGAAAAAAATGTAACTTTTTAAAAATAAGTTTATTTAGTAATTGCAACAAGATATTCATCAGGTATGTTTGCTATCATTTTTACCGACAACTGATGAAAGTTATTTGAATTTGAATTTCTATTGTCGGTATAGAACTAATAATATTGTGTAAGTATGTAATATTGTTATAATATTAATAAAAAGCATTTAATATGAACACTGATTAATAAAGTGATTTATAAAGTGACAAATAATTTAAATTTAAATAACTTTCATCAGTTGTCGATAAAAATGATAGCAAACATACCTGATGAATATCTTGTTGCAATTACTAAATAACCTTATTTTAAAAAAGTTACATTTTTCTCTTAATTTTCGGTTGTCTACAATTTTATTAACCTTTATTATCATAAACTACAATTTTTATTACAATTTAAAAGTTTTTTCATTAATTTAAATAATATTTTCTATTGGACGTATTGGACTTTCTATAGACAACGGATTCGACCAAACACTCCAATACGTTAAAATTCAAATAACGTATTCAACCTATCGAGCTTCAATACGTTTTCTCGATTCTCCCTATACAACTTTTTTTACAGGGTATTAATATATTAATTATAATTCATTATAAGAAATACAAAAAATAAACACTTATATTAATAAACAAAACTGTATACAAAGAAAAGAATTAATTGAAGTTAAAGAGAAAAATTTAATTTATTTAAATATTTTGTTGAAAATAGAAAAATATTTATATAATAAATACTTTAAAAGTTCCATCTATATAAACTTCCTCTTGTTCGTTGAGATGTTTTAATAAATTTAAACTTGAAAAAATTAGAGCGATTTCTCCATCAACAATAACTGTTCCTTTTAAAATATCTTTTGTAAATTCAACTTTAGGAGCAATATTTGAAATATCCATCAAACTTATTGGTTTTCTGAAATTATTTTTTCTACGCAAACGCAACATCACTTGCTTCATAGCACTCCATTTAAGAGTAATCGGCTTATTATTTTTCTTAAATCTATTTAATATTATATAAAATGATTTTCGGAATAACAAATTATATAACTAAATTTAATTTTATAATAAAATTTTAGATAGATGAAAAAAATTAACATTTTTTCTCTATTTAATATGGAATAATTATTAACATATGTTACCGTATCTAAGCAAAGGGACCTTGAGAAGAAACTTCCCAAGTGCGAAAACCAACGCGGCCCAACATTGGCCCAGTATTGGCAAAGCTGGCATCGAGACTTGGCAGACAATATTGGTCCGACTTTGCGCCGACTCTTGTGGTGTTAACCACATTAATGGCCCATTATTGCCTGCCAGATTTCGGCAGACATTAATGGTCCATTATTGGCTGCCATTACTCCCCCAGTGTTGACAAAATAAAAAAAAATTTTTTTTTTTTAATTTAATTAACTAATTAATTTATAATATTTATACGGCTTATTTCCCTAAGTTAAACGCAAACTTACAAATATTTGAAAAATCCTTACCGCTCGCGGGGATCGATACCTGAACCTGATGCACCACAGCCTAACACTCTGACCACTCTGCTACTCTGACGTGAAATCGAGAAAGCAAAAGTGTTTTGATAAGCTACACTACACTGGCTGATACTGTGCCATTATTGGGCCGAGCTACGTCCCTATATTGGCAATTATAATTTGCCATCATAGATACAAAATGTTAGACATTAATGTGCCATTTCTGGGCCAAGCTACGCCCCAATTCTGGCAATTATAATTTGCCATCAAATATACAAAATTTTTGCCATTAAAGTGCCACTAATGTGCCTTTAATGGGCCGATCTTCGTCACATCATTGGCAATAAAATTGAATTTAAAAAAATTTTAATATGAAAATTCATGCTATGTTTTTAATATTTAATTCTTTTCTAAAAATTTAACTAGACTCCATTTTGAAACCAATTTTCATTAGAAAATTCTACGAGAATTCAATTATTTTAATACAAAAGTAAATAATTTATTGAATAACTAAATGTTTCTTAAAATTTAATTATGAGAATTAAATTTTAAAAATAATATTCATCATTTATTCAATAAATTTTCATAATATTTTTGTAGAAAATTATCAATTTTCATAAGGAAATAATTTGCATCATTTCTATTTCTTAACTACAATTGCTTTAAGAAAAATTCAAAGATTTTTAAGAAAAAAGTAAAAAAATGTTTATAAATTCTATTTGTTAATTAGAAAATTTAATTGAAAAAGAAACTGAAAATTTTTGAATTTTTAGAAAATAAAGGAAATGATTTTATTGAATAAAATGTTCTGTTACATTTATTTACGAATTTAATTGTAAAATTATTTAAAAACATCAATAACCACTTTTATAAATAACTATTTAATTAAACTTCATCAAAAAAATTAATTCTCCAAAATTGCCAATTGAAAATATAGAAAATACAAATTTTCAAATATTTTAATTTGAATCCTTTTTAAACTTATTCAATTATTTAAATACGAAATAAATAAGTTATTGAATAACTGAATGTTTCTTAAAATTGAATACTCAAAAAAAAAAATTTATCAAATTAAAATGCCATTAATGTACCTTTAATGGCCGATCGTCATTACTTCACTGGCAATTGAATGTTGCCATTAAAGATTGATCAACTTTGACAATAACGTGCCATTATTGGGCCAAGCTACGCCTCAATACCGGCAATTATAATTTGCCATCAAAGATACAAAATGTTTGCCATTAATGTGCCAATAATGAGCCATTACTGGACCGATGGTCGGCACATCACTGACAATTGTCTTTTGCCATTAAAGATTGATCAACTTTGCCGTGAATGTGCCATTATAGGGCCGAGAGCTGGTCCAGTCTTAAAAATTTCGAAAATCTGACCATCGGCGCCATCATTGGCCCAGCAATGGGACGTTTTTAACACCAGTAATGGCCCAGTAACTACTGCCAATTCTCGGCAGACATTACTGGACCAATGATGGTCCGTTTTTGCAGTCTTGGCATTTCGCACTTGGGTTAGCTTTTCAAGTAAAATGCGTTTAAAGTTTTTCATTCAAATTACAGATTTTAAGCGAAAATTATAATCATTTTCGTTGTAAAAATTATATTTTTATTTAAAACATTTTTTGTTTTGCTTCCTCTCCAAAGGAAGCCTTGTAGTGATTTATATTTTAAAATTTTTTTAAAATCAAATATTTTGACCAATTTTTAAGTGTAGTATATATTATTATTTCGTCAAGAGGAATAAATATCCAGATGTATGTATGTATATGTCACCGATTCTTAAGAACAAATTTTCTCTTACATGTTTTGACGGATTTTTATAAAATTTTTGTAGATATATTACGGTCATGATTTTCTAGAATCAAACAGAATGATTTTCAAAAATATCCAAAAAAACTTTTAGCAATTTTTTTATTAAAAAAAAATTTTTCGTATTTTTTGAAATAACTTTTTTTTTATAAAAATTTTCATTAATTCTTATCAAAATTGTGTTCCTGACATAAAAACAAATCGATTCATATATTATAAAGTAAATATTCTATTAATTTTTATAAAATGAATCTATATTTTTATTTTTCATAAAAATTTTTAATTTTTTGAAATTTTAAAAGTTTTACTTTAAAATAATTACTCTTTAATAAAAGATTAGGCAATTGGTATATATTATATTGCGGAAGCTAAATGCTAATGGGATCAACAACTTGTTTTATTGGCTGCCAATAAAAAATCATGCTATTGATAATCTATTTTGTTTCCTTGATAGCCAATATTGTCCCGATGCTTCTCTACCGATGATTAGATTTGCAGAAAAAAATTTTTAATCCAAAAATTACATTTTAAGAACTTTAAAGTATAAAAAACCAAGTAAATCTACATTTTTTGGTCATAAGGTCCATTTTCTCAGACGTCATAATTATGTGCATATTGGTACACGGAGAGAAAAATCAAGCGTTTGTAGTATGGAGACTTCCTATGGTAATTTTGTATGAACGCCCTGCTTAAAAGGCGTGTTTTTATACCTCAGTTGCATGAAACATATACTAAAATAGCATGGATCTCTTGCAATCGTAGTATACTGACGTCCCATGCGTTAAAGGTAGAACTTTTATGCTGATAACGTAGAAATTTATACAAATACAGCAGAAATTTTACGCCTATTGCGCATGTGCATTCTTTTACGAAATAAGGTTAACTGTCCATACTACAAACGCTTGATTTTTCTCTCCGTGTATGGTTCTAGTATAACGGCTGTATATAGTACGACTAAAATTATAAAATATGATAAAATGTGGCTAGTATAATACCAGTACGTTATACTGGTTATTTATGAGAAAACAGCATATTTATATGATTTAAATACAATACCGGCGTATTCTGTATGGTAATTCGAACGTAACTAATTAAATAATAAAAATGTTTGACCTAAGTATTAGAAATGATGCGATGGGGGATATTCTACATTTTGTACATGTTACTTAATTTATTGATCAAATTTCATATTTCCTTTTTTAAATACTATACCGATATGTAACTGTGAGATTTAAAATAAATTAAGTTGTAAACAAAATTTACGTTTCTTCTGTTACTATAAAAAAAAACACCTATAAAGTTTGGAAACGTTGCATGCACTATACACATTAAATTTGAGCGCGAAGGGGCCTAGAGGACTTAATTTGGACGAAATAATAAAACCTTTTAAAATTTGCATGTCTAACCTTCCATCGTCTAGTGGCAGGTGATAATCTCTCTCTCAAATAAATTAGATGAAAAAAAAACGATTACTTAAAATTTCAAAGCTTTTAAGCAATATTTATCACAAAAAACTTTTGAGTAATTGTTTACTAAAACTACTGTTTGAAATTATAAGGATTGCTGGACACATTTGTAAGTTTTCAGTAATTTTACATTTTTCTTAGGTATACTAAATTAATTATTTTATATATTCAAATAAATAAAGAGAAATATAAGATGATTTTAATGTATACTTACTTATATCTTACTTCATTAAAAATATCAATTAATGAATTCTGTGTTGTTATACAAATTTTCGACATTTCATTTTTTGCCTCTTTATTATTTTTACGAAAAAAATCTGGAGAACAAGAATGCTCACCAAACAATACATTAAACTCTCCAATCTCTTTTAAAAAGGCATAACAGTGCTTTCCATTTCTTTTACTTCGATGAATACAACTATCAATTATGTAAACATAATATACACTTTTAAGAAAAAATAGAAATATAAAAATATACAATTGAACATACAATTGAATATAACAATTATACAATTGAATTTTAACAAAATTTCCTAAAACCTATAATGACAATTATTATTAAATACATTCACAATTAACTAGAAAATGTACTGTCAGGTTAAAGTAACGTGCAACAATTAATTTCCACCAATTTTATCAACACAGGCATTTTTTACTAAATCAGCCAACGAACTATTGCCATGTAAATTTAGTTAAACCCAAAATATGTTTTGTATTTGTACAGAAACGCAATTGCAAATTGATAAATGAGATATTTCACGTCAGAAATATCACGATTTGCAAAGGGTCCTCTTTGAGAAAAATGTTATTAACATATTTGGATTCCTTATAAATTCACCTTTAATTTCGTTTAAAAAATTAATAAAAACTCAACTGGTTCCGGAAATATTGAAGTTTTTTTAAAATAAGAGTCCCCGCACCATAGCACCATACCTGCACAGGTCGCATAGTATGTTTACGGAATCGTCCAGTACTGCTGCAAATAGGTCTTTTTTTACAAAAACTTTAATATCTCTAGAACTAGTTGAGTCTTCATCAATATTTTTTAATGAAATTAAAGGTGAATTCATAAGGAATCCAAATATATTATTAACTTCTTTCTCAGAAAGGAGTAGGGGAAACCGGGGCGTAATGGAGCACTTGAATTTATTCAAAAGTGGTAAATCAGAGTAATTTCGGTTTTTGATCAAAATAATGTACTTGACATACTGTAAGTTTGTACCAAGTTTCATTGTTATTCATTTATTATTGTTAAAGATATGGTAGAAAAAGTGATTTTGACGCTTGAAAGTAAATTTTTGAAGTCTTTGTTTTTTGTTATATCTGTTTTTAAATTTAATTGAAAAAAAATTTTTGTATATCAGGTTTTGAGCTTCAAACATTTGTTCTCAAAGAACAATTGATAATTTTTGTTTAATACTTACGGTATTGTTGAAAAATAACAAAATCTACAACAAACTCCTTCGGGGCGTAATTGATCACTTTGGACTATCTCCCAAGCAAAAATTGACAACTGGCGCAGTACTGCGCCAATACTGCCCAGTACTGGCGGAGTACTGGCCACCATGGTTGAACCAGTACTGGTTTAGTACTGGCGCAGTAATGGTCCAGTACTGGGGAATTTTAAATTTAATATTTCTTATAAAAGTGCAGTTGAACTCAAAGTAACTAAATTTAAGGATAGAATGATACTTCCTTAATCAAAATTATTTAAAATTTTAAATAACAATAATTAGTGGCTTATTTTTACTGTGAATTAGTTAAATTTTGCTAAATAATTAATAAAACGATTTGTTGTATCAATTTATATGAAAAATTTAACTAATCTGCAGTAAAAAGTTGAGCACTAATAAGTCAACAGTTTTACTAATTCAGATTTGAAATATATACATGTGCTCGATTAAAATAGTAACATATTTTGTAAAAATTATTATTACTTACATAAATAATAAAACTCATCGCAGAATTTCAATTAGTTTTTTAAATAATAAAATCTTTGCAAAAATTCAATTATTTGAAAAAAAAATTTCACCAAAGAATTCAATATTTTTTCTTAATTTGTTATAAAATATATCGAAAATTCAATTATTTTCTAAACTTTTATGAAAGAAATCAATTCTTTTTAATTTTTAATAATATTTTTCGGAAAAATTCAATTACTTGCTAAATTTTTAATAAATCTTTGGAAATAATTCAATTATATTTATAAGTTTATTTATTAATACAGAAGATTTTTAGATTAATTAACATTTTATAATTAAGTACAAATTAAAATGTTAAATAGAAATAATGTACTTTTTTTATTTAAAAGAATGTAATTAGAAAAATTATGAAATTAAAAAAATGATTTAAATTTTTAAAAAAATAAAAAAATTCTTTCTAATATTTTTTCTGTTTACTAAAAATTCGTATAAATAATTGTTAGGTTTAATAAAAATTTTGTCAAATAAAAATGTTAAATACATTGAAATTTGATTTATTATTATTATTATTTTTAATCAATCTTGATTAAAAATTTTTAAAAATTAAATAAATTATATATGTATATATTATATTTACTTATATATAGATATAAAAAAAAATTAAATTAAATAGTGAAATTTTTTTCTTTCTTGCAAACAAAGATTTACGCAGTTCTGGCGTTAAAAAATGTACCTACACTGCACCGGTACTTGTTTGTCGTGTTGTCTTCATAATAATAGTACAGTACTGGCACATTACTGTCATACCAGTCTTGAAGTCCAGTACTGGCGTAGTACAGAAATTTTATTGAAGCCAGTACTGAACCAGTACTGGTAAGCCAACTGCTGGCTCGCCAGTACTGATGCAATACTGCGCCTGTTGTGAATACTGGAATTTAACAGAAATTTTTACTTGGGCTATTGAAAAAAAACCTATTATATTTAAAATATTCATAAAATAATACTGTCAAGTTTAATTTTTTGTAATTTATATATTAATAAGTACCAATGATAACCCCTTATTACAAAAAATAACTGGAGAATAGATTTTTTAAGTAAATGGATTTTGCATTTCGCTACAACTTTTTAAAATTTGAAAATTGCATGAAAATGTTTAAATTTTAAATTAAATATGTCCCATTTTCAATATTCTTTGTTATAAATGTACAACAGAAACCAAAATTGTCAATACCGTAATAATATTTGATGATCTAAATTATAATTTCATTGCTGATCCATTACGCCCCGGACCGAGGCGAAGTTACTCACCTTGCATTTCTCCAAAAACATTGTTTTAGAAAAAAAGAATAAGTGATATTAGGGCAAACTTTTTTAAATTGAAAGCTAAGATGTTAGGTTAAGTTTTCCACAGGATGAAATTTTTATTAAAGCAAGAATGACGAAGTTAAGCAATAAAAAGTGAAAATTGATCCATTACGCCCCGGTCTCCCCTAAACTGCTAAAAAAAGGTGTCTTGGGTAAAGACGTTTTCAGTGTCCTAGACACCAAAAATGTCTTGGTTAATGACATTTTTAGTGTCTTCATATGTGACGCGACACGAGAAAAGGGACCTATCGTTAAAAAATCGATTTTAAGATTATGGTGCTATTCGATAGATTTCCTTTGGTCTTTCACGTGAAAAAATCAAAAGTTAAAAAACTTCAATAGTTTTAATAATATTAAGCCAGAAAGTTAAGCATGTGCGCGTAGATACACGTGTTTTCTACGCATGGCGTCGCTTTGAATACTCCCCCTGTAAAATTCTCTTTTGCGGCGATAGGTCCCTTTTCTCGTGTCGCGTCACATATGCAATTTGTCCGAAAACACTATATTTCATTCTATTCACAGGAAAATTGAAAACATTACTATTTAATTTTTTATTTTGCAATAGCGTTTCAATATAAAGAAGTCTTGAAAATTTAAATGTCCCGATTAAATAAATGTTTAGCGTGAAACTTTCCTGAACATTTTAATAAAGTTTTCATATAATTATAATTAGGCGAAGATTTCATTAAAATGTTCAGGAAAGTTTCACTATAACCCTTTTTACGCCCGACTGTTATAGAAAAATGCAAGTTTCGTCAACATTTAGGAGTCCAACATTTTGAATTATGAAAAACTGAAATCAAATTTATAATCAACAACCCTGAAACTTCCCAAGTAGTAATTTTCATTAGCTAAACTTTATTTAATTTTCGATTTTCTAATTTTGTTGTAAATTCTGCCATAAACATTATTTTTTCATTTTTGTTATAATTAAAAAATTGATAATTCTTTATTGTAATATAAAATTTTTTCACAAAGTAGAATAAATTTGTGGGTGTAAGTTGTTTCTAAATCAAAAATATTTTTATTTTTGTTAAAATTTATGAAGGTTAATAGTCAAAGTGGTTTCGACCGAAACCGCTGGGCGTTAAAGGGCTAAACATTTATTCAAGTGGGCCATTTGATTACAACTCGTTACTCGGGGTTTATCATGGTCGCTGATTGCGAATCAAATATTAGTTTTTAAAATTTCAAAATAGAGCATCCAATATGGTGGACGATTATTAAAAAATATTTAAATAATTACGTATTAAATATTAAGAAAAAATTTGGGCGGCCATATCGGTTCAAAAATCAAGTATTTTGAAAATCTGACTCCAGAATCATGATCAACGACCCCAAAAACCCTTCGAGTAACAATTGTTGCAAATATATGTTAAGATGTTTCTTTATTTTGTCCATGACGTGTATACACGTCATCCACAATTTGGGCCAGGTTTTCTATGACGTGTATAACCATTAAGCACTATAGTTCCCATTAAAAATAATTTTTTTTTTTTTAATTAATGTAAAAAACTAGGCCTGTGCGGTAAACCGGTATAACGGTTTTTTTCGGTATTACTGGAAACCGGTTTCCGGTTATGAATTCCCGGTTTAAGGTTTTGTTTTTTTAACCGGTATTATTTTTTAAACCGGTATTTCTTGAAAACCCGGCTTTTCGAACGCAATACCGAATGACTTGCGCGTTATGCCTGCGCAAGAGCGACTAAAATTTGAAATTTTGAACATGAAAAAACAATATTTTACTTAACAGATCAATTAAAAAAATTTATTTTTGAAAAACAACCTGATTTTTGTAATAAACTAAATTTTCTTAACTCAGTTTTCTTTTTAAATAAAATGGTATTTGAAAACCCGTTTTTTAAATGCTCGTATTCAAAATATCGGTGTTTAAAAAAAATCAGTTTCTTAAAAAATAATGGTATTTTAAAAAAAACCTGTTAAAAACCGGTATGTAAAAACAAAACCGGTTTAAAAAATAATACCGGTATTTAAAAAAAACCCGGTTTAAAAAAATATCGGTATTTAAAAAAACCGGTAAAAAAATACCGGTATTTTTTTAATATCGAAAACTGACTGAAGAACCGGTTTTTTCAAAAACCGAAAACCGGTTATGGATTTTTAATACCGCACAGGCCTATAAAAAACAACCTTAAACATCATAAATTCCCTCTTTTGTAGAACTACCCATATACTCTGTAAAAAAATGTCTGTGAGGCTTTTCCTTTCATTAAAAATTCTTAACTTTGTAGTAAAAAATTATTGTGAATCCCGAGATAGATGACTTTTTCATACGAAAGCGAAATTTGTTGCCCGAGCCAAAAGCAAAAACTTGGTGCACAATATACTATTTTATATTTAAAAGGGCAGAAAATGTCTACAATTCAAACTAGAATAAAATCCTTAATAACACTAAAGGTTTTGGAAATATTTATCAGATTTGATAACACAGTGGAACAATTTTAGAAAATTTTTTTTGGGTTAAGACTTGACTATAATGGGATAAAAGTACTACCCCACAAGAGTAAAATCCCAAAAGAGTTTTGAAAAATTAGTAGCCGTTTGATTTTTATTGTAATTTTAAGTTTTAATAATCCAGTAATTTATTTAATAATCGCTCAAAGCAGCTTTTGGTCAGTAAATGGTGCATTTTTGACAATAACTTTTTACTTTCTTGAGTAAATTTGTGGTTTTCATTACAAATAAATGTAGTATGTTTAAAATAATAAAACTTACAATTTAAGTAAAGTTTTAGTAAAGATTTAAATAAAAATATGAAATATTTTGCGATAAAGTATGAAAAAATTGAGAAAAATCGAATAATTGCTAGAAAACTTTAATGAAAGTGATTTTTTACTATAGTTTCTTAATGTAATTTGTTTATTGGAATAAAAACCGCTATTTTACTCAAGAAAATAAGAAGTTATTGTCAAAAATACACCATTTACTAACCAAAAGCTGATTAGACCGATTATTTAATAAATTACTAAATTATTGAAACTTGAAATTACAATAAAAATCAAACGGCTACTAATTTTTCAAAACCGTTTTGGGATTTTACTCTTGTGGGGTAGTACTTTCATCCCATTATAGTCAAATCTTAACCCATTTTTGGGTGTTCCACTGTGTAATCGATACAACTTTATATTACAGAAAAATCAAATATGTGCAGCTGTAGCTTAACTTAACTTTTCTAATATTCTAACAATTATTTAAATTGAACATATATATTAATGAACTATATACCGAAAAACCACAGATTTTTTAACAGAAATATCTTCTTTATATGTATATCCTGCATGGTGTATAATGGCCATGATCTAAAAAAAGAAATCATTAAAAACATAAAATTACACTGCAAAAAGAAGCATCTTAATATAAGATATTTTGGTAAACACTTTTTAGTTATTTGAAATGTCTGAATTTAAGAAGTTGAAAGTACCATCTTACACATTTTCAGCATATTTTTAGGAAAACATTTGGGGTTAATTATTTTAAGAGGCAAGATACAATTTTTCAATGTTGCTTCTTATTTTAGATATTTTTTTTCTTATTTTAGATAACACAGACCTGCAAATTTTAACTTTACGTTTGCGAATAAAACGCAATACAGTGTTTCAAAACGGATTTTTTATTATGAACACGAAGCCAGGGTCTCCTAAATATAAATTAACCCTCTGATCTATGAGTGCTAGCGATTAATTTGGCATAAGATTCATTTGAAAGGGTTAGTGTCAGCACTAATATTTTTTTAATAATTTTTTTTAAAAAGGATCAAATTAACCCTTTAACGACGAGATGTGCTGCTTTTCAACATGAACTTCAAACGCCTACAATTAGTAGAAAGAAGCTACAACATTTTTCAAAAGTCCATATCCTACTATTTTTGGGGTCGCTCTTTCGAATGGCGTGGTCAAAATTTTCAAAAAATGATATTAAACCCTTCTTTTTTCAAAAATACTTAAAAATGTCAAGTTTTTTCAATGCAATTTTTTGTAAAAGAATTTTTTTCTCCGCGATAACATTTTTTTAATAGAACAAAAAATATCAGAAACGTGTTCCCGATAGTTGTACTTGAAAAATATCCATTTCTAATGTTTATTTTTTTTGATTTTGAATTTAAAATGGCGCTTGAAGGACAAAAAAATTTCCTAAATCAGCGACCCTAAAAACCTCCGAGTAACGAGTTTCAACTGAATTCAATTAGTTTCACAAAATTTGACGGCCATATTGGATCCGCCATTTTAAAGTTTTTGAATCTGACTTCAGATTCGTAATCAGCGACTCCCAAAACCCCCGAGTAACAAATTTCAATTAGATTTGAGCAATTTTGAAAAAGTTTGTAATCTTACGTAAATTTTTTTGTCCTTCAAGCGCCATTTGAAATTCAAAATCGAAAAAATAAAAATTAGAAATGGATATTTTTCAAGTACAACTATTGGGATCACGTTTCTGATATTTTTTGTTCTATTCAAAAAATGTTATGGGGGAGAAAAAAATTAAAAATAGTAGAATATGAACTTTTGAGAAATTTTATGGCTTCTTTCTACTAATTGTAGGCGTTTGAAATTCATGTTGAAAAGCAGCACATCTCGTCGTTAAAGGGTTAATTTAGACCTTTAGGCTTTTTGAAAATAAAAGATTTCCACGAGTGTGGATTTTGCAGTTCGTGGTGTAGCGAGTGCTGCGAGCGAAGATGAGAAGTGTAAACATACGAGTGGAAATCATTTTCCTCTCGTGGTGGACATACTATTTTTTCTAACACACGTAAACGGAAAGTACAACCACTTTTGGACGACAGGGAGGTAATAGTATATTGTGCACCTAGGGAGGAAAATAGTGATTTTCCCGATGGTGAAGTTTGTAGTTCGAGACGTTGCGAGCGTGCGAGCGAAATCGAGAACTGCAAACACACGATGCGAAAATCATTTTCCTTCCGTGGTGCACATGCTATTTTTTATAACACATGTAAACGAAAGTACAAATATGCAATTATTTAATGGGATTTTTTGTTGTCATATTTATTTAAAACCCATTATTAATAAAAAAATAACAACATGATACATATTTAATCTTAAAAATATATAGCTCTCTTTTTATATTTTTAAAAAATTAAAAAAAAATTACAAATTTTTATAGCAGCAGGAAGAAAATATTACTTTCTCTCCCCGTGACATCACAGCGGGGAGGGAAAGTATTACTTTTCCTCCCCGTTATGACGTCACGGGGAGGGAAAGTAACATTTCCTCCATCACGTCAGAAAAGATATACTTTTCACCCTCTACACAGGTAGAAAATAACGTACTTTCCGTGCGTGTGTTAGAAAAATAACTATTACTTCCGCCCAGAAGGAAAGATAAACTTTTTTCTTGCTCCACAGGTAAGAAATGGTGTACTTTCTGTGCGTGTGTTAGAAAATAGTTATTTTCGTATCAAGGAAGCAAAGTAGGTGATCTTGTCTGACAATGAGTCGAAAGCACAAATTTTGCATGAGCGAAGCGGGCGTAAAAGTAAATTATATACTTTTCTAATTAATAAATATAGTTTTATGTTGATTATAGTGTATATTATACTGTATAAAGAAAAGTGTGCAGGAAATTACACTTTTCTGCATGGTGTGCGTAAAAGTAATCAAAAGTGTGTAGAAAAGCACACTTTCCCGCACAATTTTAAATATGTAGAAATTTCTGTTAAAGGAAAGTAGCTCTTTTTCAACAGGTGTTGTACAAAAAAAGTTGTACATCATGTGAAAAACCATGCAAAAAAATAAAAAGCATGGTACGTATTACTTTTTTATAACAGTAAAGTGTCAGGTTCTTGTTTTTACTTCCTCGTGAAAGAAGCTTTGTAGTCGTTAACTTTTCTGTATATTTTAAAAGTCCTTCAAACAAATTTTCTCCTATGTAGGATTATGCTATTTAAGATCCTGAAAAATTGTCAGTATGTATGTATATGTTTGTGTGTGTTTTTGATGCATGCAAAACAGGTCAGAATTAGTATATTGTGTGGTTTTGACAGCCAAACTTTAAAAACCGTTTCTTAATAGTCAACCCAACCAATGTCCGCAGATGGACCAACGGTTAAGGATATGTCCAAGTTGTGAAATACAAACGAAACGAAAGATAAACAAACCAAGCACTAAAATCACATTTTTCAAAAAGCCTTCTTTTTCACAAAAATTAACGTTGGAACACTCTTTTTTATGAAAATGATAAATTGGAGTGTCAAAGTTTCCAATAAAATCATATTTGACCATGACCAATTAAGTGAAAGACCAAGAGACCAATTGGACGGTCAGCATGTGGAAGAGGAGAAATTCCTCCATCCTCCATCAAATGGTAAATTGAAATGCTGAATTTGGTAACTATACCTAGCAGAGCTAAAAGCATGTGAAAATAACTGAGATTCAATCTAAAACAAAATTTGCATTTTTGCATGGTGCTGTCAAAGCGTCCTTGGCACGATCTGCACGTGCGCGAAGAGCAAATCGTCTTTCGTCGCGAAAAGTTTAAGTGTTTGATTATATAACCACATGGACGTTGCAGAAGTTTTTACCCTTTCTCCTTTTAATTACAAGAAGGAAAGGGAAAAATTTCCTCTTCCACATGTAGACCGTCTAATCACTTTGTGGGTCTTTCACAGGATTCGCGTGTCTGATATATTCAAACCGTTTAATTTTTGCGACGCGTTAAAAATGCTATTTTATAGGTCATTTTAATTTACTATTTTACTTATTGCTCTTAATTGCTCATTGTCAAATATGATTTCATTGGAAACTTTGTGAGAAAAAAGGCTTTTTAAAATTGTGATTTTAGTGCTTCACAGTAAAAAGTAAATCTTATTTTAAATACTGTCTCAAATTAAACAAGCCCTGAAACTAATGCCAATCTTAATTTAAGCTCGGCTTGCGTTTTTGCTCTTTAAATTCATCAAAAAAATAAGTTTTGAAATTAAACAAAAGCTGTCTTAAAAATGTTGTGTCTTAAATTAAGGTACCTTTCATGGCTGAAAATAAGACTTTCTTTTTACTGTGTAGGTTTGTTTACCTTTTGGATTAATTACATTTCTTACATTGGATATAGTAAAGTGTGTGACGCCAAGTAACATGCTTAATTTTTAAAGGCATAACTATAAAAACAAACTACCTTAAAATTTAAATTGAACATAGTATTAAAAGACAAACGGAAGTGATGTTAAGTATCTCAACATAAAAGAAATATAATATAAACGTTAAAACGTTATTCACTTTCTGTAAATTATAATATAAACGCTTAATAAAATCAAACAAGTGTTAAGATGTGGTTACACCTTCGTAGGACACCTGCCTGCAGATTATAGTAGTATACAAGAGTAAAGAAAGCAGTAAATTTAAAAGACAAAACATACGTTTCTATATATAAAAATGGAATCAGAAAAGCACAGTTTGAAGACGTAAACAAACATGAAAATAGGAAAAATATTTATTACAAAACTTAAAAATTAAATAATAATAATAATAATAATTAAATATAAACTGTAAATTTACAGGTGACAAAAAAATATCAAGGATAAGAGTGTATTAAGGAGGGTGACTTTCTTAATTGGAGGTTCTCATTGCGGAGGCCAAAATAAACACAAACTTTGACAATTTTTTACGAAGAACGGCTGTGACTTAGCGATGTAGTTTTTTTTTAAATAAAGATACATTCTTGAACTTTTAAAACATATATTTCATTTTCAAAAAAATGAAAAATGGCGACCAATATGGCGCATCTAGAAAATTATATTTTTTTAAATAGGGAAAAGGGTGGTCATTCTACACTTCGCAATTTTTAGTCTAAAACAAAAACTCAAAATTTTTTGTAAAGATGACGTCCTAAAGAATAGGTTATAGCTATAAAATAGTTTAAAAAGTTAACAAAATGGCGGATATATTTTTAAAAAAACTGCGTTTTTGAATTATTTTTCCATATTTTATCTCTTGCAAAAATTTATATTATTAACAATTTTATAATATTATAGGTACATCCCTAGTAGAATTTAGTTACCTTTAATGATAGAACGTCCAACGTCCTTCCGGTAGGACCAAAAAGACTCAGGTGAGTCCGTCCGAAATCGCTAAATGAAACTAACATGGATTAAAATAAACAAAAAATAATATATATCGTTGGAAAGGTGATGAAACAAGCTTTCAGCGCATGTAAATGTCGAGCTTGTAAGTTCAAATCGAAGAGCAGGGCAGCTTAAAGAAGTTGAATTTTCCAAAAATTCATATAATTTTTATTCACAAAATGATGAAACCCGGTCCTGCCGGCAGGACGCTTTTCGCTTTGTTTAAAAGGCTACCAAGCCTAGGCATATAAATTTAAAAACTTGATATTTACATCATTGGAAAGCTTGTTTCATTACCTTTCCAACGATATATTCGTTTTTGTATTTATCTGCTTCCATATTCATTTTTTCAAGCAAATTTGAAGAGAGTTTTTATTCAATTGGCCGCAATTTTGCTGATTTACATTAATAATGAAATTTTTTTAAATTAAACAAATGGGTTTCATTCTTTGAACGTTTCTGAAGAAAAAGAGACTAAACCGGCCAAAATATATTGATTTTTGTGGATTTTACATTAAATTTACGAAAAAATGTTTTTTTTACTTTTTAGAAACAGCAAGTTTGGGGGCTTTGAAAAATGGTTTAATATTATTATTTTAAAAAGTCAAATATATGGATTTTTTCGTCTTTTCGTCTACTTTAATCCCAAGGAGTTCCGGAAAAGAAACATTGAATTCCCTTTTTTCAAAAGCCTTATTTTCGGAACATCCTTCCGGCAGGACGGGAGCTTGGACGTTCTATCATTAATAAGCCGCAAACCCGAAGTTGATTGGTTAATTAGTTTAGACTCTACGATGCCACCAGTTTAAAAAATCTTATATCGAGAAAAATGCGTTTAAAATTTAAAAAACATTTTTGTGCAATAATTGTATTCTTTGCAATTGTTTGTTCAATTTGCGTATATGATAAATATCTATAGGTATTTGGGGTCTCTTTTTACGATTCTGAGGTCAGATTTATAAAATTTTTAAAAATCAATTCGATTTGCCTGACATTTGTTACTCAGTGCTCGGGACGCCGGTAAGTTTAAGACCCCATAAAAACGAAAATATTATTTTGATCAAATATCGAGTAGGGGAGACCGGGGCGTAATGGCTAACTTTTCACTCTTTGTGCTTTTTCTCGGCCATTTTTGTTTTAATTAAATGTTTTTCTTCTAGAAAAGTTACTCTGGTATCTCAGCTTTCTTTTTTAAAAAAAAAAACATCCCGATATGACTCTTACTTTTTTTTCTACAATAATTTTTCTGGAGCAATGCAAAGCTATCCAAAACGCCCCAGGCCGGGGCGTAATGGATAACTCCCGGGGCGTAATGAATAATGAGTGAAAATTAATATTTACGGCCTCAAATTTTATTATATATTGTAAATTAAGGTTTGTGAATTAAATTTTATGTAAAAAATATTGTAAATATAATTATTGTATAGAAGATAAGATCAAAAAATATAACTACAATTATTTTCTACACTGAAAGAAATACTTTCGAGAATTCATCCATAAACTTCTGGTTAAGGATTTTGGTTGAAGTAGTCATACAATCTGTCAGATTAGCACATAAGTGAGGTTATGTTAGACATGTGAAGGATGATTCACACTTACTGTCCTCTGTTTCTGTCATTCGTATGGCTGGATTAACCAAACTGTTTTGGCAGTTGTATTTCATTATAATACAGTGATTCATTCTGGCAGAATCAGCCATAATTATGGCAGTAATGTCGGAAAATTTCTTTCAGTGTAAAGACATATTCTTCGGTTTTTTTATTAAAATTAATATTACAAAATTACAAATCTGAAGTTTCACTTTCTCATTTATCTTTAATAAAAGTAAGTAACTTTATAGTAAATTTAATTTGATTCATAAAACGATGACAATTAAATAAGGATTTTTAAAATACTTTTCCTGTCTTAAAGAAACAAGCAAAATTATTTGCTTTTACATTACTCACAAATGAAAAAAATATTTTTTGGTTATTTTTTAAATTTAATATAGCAAAATTACAAATCGGAAGTTTAACTTTTTTAGTAATCTTTAAAAAAGTAAGTAACTGTATAGTAAATTTATTTTAATTTATAAAATGATAACAATTAAATAAGAATTTTCGAAATACTTTTCTTGTCTAGTAAACTAGCAAAATTATTTGCTTTTACAATAATCACAGATAAAAAATCGGTTATCGTCAGCACAAGCGTCGTGGGCCCAAAGCTGACACGATGTGCACTGAACCCACTCTTCTCCTGAAACGCTGTTTTTTTGGTTTGTAATTTCTCATTTCAATCGTTTAAAATCTACTATTTATCGATTTTAGATCAAAACAAATAAATAAGTTGATAAACACACGAACATACTGCAACTAAGTAACAAGTAACCGCGAAAACGAACCTACGCTGCATTATCCATCGCGCCCCGGGAAAAACTAGCCATTACGCCCCAGGGGTACTTGGCCAATATTTTGTAATTTTCTTTCAATACAGAAAGTGTAAATGAAAAATCTCCAATTGGCCCTTAAAAACAAATGTATCAAGCTCAAAACCCAATTTGATTTTTATTTTTAAAGCTATTTTTGAAAAAATGAGAACGAAAAAATGAAAATTTTGAAAAGTTACTTTCGTATGTCAAAAAAAGTTTTTCTACTATATTTCTTACAATAGTGAACAAATATTATTGAAACTTCGTACAAAGTTGCAGTATACCAAGTACAATAACTTGTCTATAGAACGAAATTATTTCGATTTACCAATTTTAAATAAATTACAATTATCCATTACGCCCCTTAGCCATTACGCCCCGGTCTCCCCTATTAAATTTAAACCCCAGGGGTATATATAAGATTTCGAAAAAACACTTTAAAGGAATTTTGACTATTATGACGTCACCAGTTAAAAATACATGCTTTACATAAATTGTAACGTCATAATAGTTTAAATGCCCATACAAGTTTATAAATCATGTTACCTAAAGGAAGGGGTAGAAGGTAAGGTATGGAAAATTATCACAATTAATTAATCACTTGGTTAGGGTTAGGAGGGTCTCTTATTTGAGCTCGTAATGTTTAAACTAAAACTTTTTTTATAATCTGAATTTAGGATATTAATTTTGTAAAATCTTCACAAAAATAAAAATAATTTTTTTTGTACGAAATATTGAAAAAACTTTTTTATTTGTGTCTACCAAACAATAGGAATAAAAATATTTTCTTATAAAAAGTATTGTAAAATGAATTTTTACAACTTTTTAAACAAAGTTTTATTATGTATGATTTAAATGAATCAATCGAGAATATAAAGGCGATAAAATATACTTTCATTTAGAATTAGGGACTTTTTAAAGAGTTTATTTTTAATAATCGTTTAATAAATTGTTTATAAACAATTTATTATTTTAATGTTCTGCACCTTCCAAAAATTTGAAAAAAATTCAACGTAGAAGTAAAACTATAAGAAGTTAAAATACGTTGAGAAAATTTATAAAAGAAAATTATTTAAAAAATTACAACGAAAATTATATTGACGTTGTATAGTGCAACAACGCTACAATTAGTTTCCGATAAATTTTATGGTTATATAAATACACAGGCCGAGCCACTACAATAGTATATTCCCATGTATTGTGGCCCGCTGAATCCGAAGTCAGAATTGCCAAATTGGTTCTTTTTTTAGATATACTCAAAAAACGACTCAAAAACCAAATCAAAATAAAAAAAAATTTCTTTATGACACTTCAGTAGTATTTTTCCATGCATTTTTTCACATATTTCTATGTGGTTTATCACGCTGAAACCGAATTTGAAGTCAATATTGAAAAAATTGCTCAAAATTTTGTGATAAACTCAATAAAGAACTAAAAAAACAAACTTAAAATAAAAAAAATACAAAATTCTTTATAACACTACCGTAATATTTTTACATGCATTTTTTCACGCTGAATCCAAATTCGACGTCAGAATTAACAGATTTGCTCAAAATGTTGAAATAATCTCAAAAAACCCAAATTAAAATTTAAAAAATTTGATGATAACACTACAGTAGTATATTTCTATATAGTTTTTGCCGCTGAATCCGAATTTGAAGTCAGTATTCAAACAATTGCTCACTATTTTGAGATGAACTCAAAAAATTACTCTAGAAAAACTAAAAATTTTTTTTTGTGTGGCTGTGATATTAATTCGACAGTATTTTATTCATTTCATAGATAAAATTAATGTTTTAATTCTGAAAAACATTGAAATCGCATCTGCGCGATATAATTTTCATTGTATCTTTTTAAATAATTGTCGCTTATAAATTTTTTCAACAGATTTTGATTTTTTATAACTTAAATTCTATGTTGAATTTTTTTTCAAATTTATAAAAGGCAAAACATTTAAAAAAGTTTGTTATAATAATTTAAAAATAATGAATAATAATAATATAATAATAATTAAATAATAATAATTAACTTAAATTAATTAATTTTAAATATTATTTTTTTTTATTAAATAATAATAATTTAATAATTTTTTATTATAATTTTTTTTAAATGTATATTAAATAATTATTAAAAATAAACCGTTTCAAAAAATTTTTAATTTTAAACAAAAATATGTTTTATCTCCTTCATATTCTCGCTTGATTCATTTAAATCGGTTCATTCATTTGGTAGAAATAAAACTTTGTTTAAAAAATTATTTAAAAAATTCATTTTGCAATAACTTTTATGAAGAAATATTTTTATTTCTGATTTTTTGGTAGAATCATTCCTATGGCCAAATGAAAACGTTTTTTTAACATTTCAATTTAAAAAAATATTGTTTATTTTTTGTGAAAATTTTACAAATTCTTACTCATATAGAAAAAAGTCTCCACGAGGAAACAAAGTGTTCAGGAAATGACCACAATAAATTAATCGTTTAATTTAGTAGAGGTTTGTTTTAATTACAAAAAAATTGTTTACTTTTTCCTTTATGCAATTGCATTATTTTCTGGATATTTTTTAAAAACTATTTCATATTCTTCTTCAAAAATAAGATTTAAAAAAAATATCAAACTAAATAAATTTCAAAATTAATTTTTAATCACATTTTATACGTATTTAGGCAAATAAAACATTAGGTGATGATGATTGAAAATGATTAAATACTTAAGGAGAATTTTAAATTTTAAAAAATAATGAAATTCATTCAGAGAATTTTAAACTAGAATTTTTAAAAATAAAAGAGTTTCTTCGCCAATAATTTTATTGTTTATGAAAGTAATTAAATTTTTTAAAAAGAGTTCCTTATTTTCTTTAAACAATTAAACAATTAATTTGTATTAACAATTATAATTAATAATTTTAGTTTTAAATGAATTGTTTAAATTATTAATAAAAATGTAATATTTTTGAAAAATTTTAATTATTTAAGTATAATTTCATTATACTTTTTGTAAATAATACATTTTTTTATTTCTTTAAATATTTTTAAAATAATTTTTTATAAATAATAATTAAATTGTTATCTAACATTTTATCAAAATTTTATAACCTAATTTCTCAATTATTATATTTAATAAACATAAAAAATCAAAATATTTTATCATTAATAATATAAACTAAAAGTCGATAAAAAATTATTTCTTACTCAAATATTTACTGATTCAATCACGTTTCATGTAAGAAAAATCCACTTCCTGTGAGAAGAAAAGTAAACGCCTTTTACTCCTACTCAATATATTGCTTCAATAATCTAAAAAACAAAATGTAATATATAATAATATAACTATTAAATAATTATTTAAAATGACATTTCAACTTTTTTCATTAAAAATTAAAATTATTCTTACTTATAATTATTATTTTAATAACCTTAACAATTTGTAAAATTATTTCAAAAGTATTGAAATTAAGAATATTTGAATTTAACAAAAATCATTTATAAAGAACTATATAAAATACATAATAAATTATTGAAAGAAAATCCTTTTAATAATGGGAAAAACGAAAATACAAAAAAATACAGTTTATAGAAAAAATTCAATTAGGTTACTGAAAGTAAAATAAATTATATGCAATAGTACTCACATCATTAATACAATGCTTGTAAATATTTAATTTGAATCCTCTTTCTAAGAACGTCCAATTATTCGACAATCAATTAATTAATTATCACCAAAAACATATTCATTTGACAGATAGTATGAAAGATAGAATAAATACTATGAAGTGTCGTCAGCTTAAAACAATGAAAAGCTAGTAAACTTATTTCTTTAATTATTTCATTACGTATTATTTATTAAAATCATAATATTAATAATTTTATAATAACTACAATAATAAATGTATTATAATAATTAATATATTCTTATATTACACAATTTCTAATTAAAATTATTATTTTTTCTGTTTGTTAATCGTAAATGAATATTTTAAAGATTATTTTTAATTAATTATTCATAATAAAAAAAATTAAAAATAAAATTATATTGTATATAAAAATATATTATGTATATTCTTGAATATATTCTTTAAATAATCGTAAGTTTCAACTAAAATTAAAAAGAATTTTCGTTAACAAAATAATAAATCATAGAAATAATTACATTAAAAAAATGTATATTTAATTTTGTAAAAGTATTTTATAATTAATGGAAAAAATTCAACACACATAATTTTTTATTTAAAATTCCAAATTAAAAAAAAAATTATGTAAAATTTAGTATAATTATTTCAAATATAAAAAATTTTAATTAAATATTAATATTACTTTAATAAAATCCACAAAAATTTTATTTAAATTGTAAAATTCTTTTACAAAATTCTAGTATATGTTTTCTTTTAGTCTATAACCTCATGTGGTTATAATTTTTACTATTAATCATGAAATATTTAGTTCTGTGAAGATTAATAAAAATTATTAATTTAATTTGAAAATAATTTATTTATTTATTCAAATAATTAAATTTAAATAAACAAAAATCACTCAATCAATTTTAATTATAATTTTGAACAATGAAAAATTAGATTATAATCAATCATAGTATTATAAATACAATTTAATGTAGAACTGAAAGTAGGTTAAAAAATTTATTAAATTTAAAATTAAATTTTTTGGTTAACTGTAAACAGTGGATTTTATTAGCCACTGTAAATACAATAAAGCGAACAAAATTTTGATCTGTATGTTTTCGAAAGCATCGAACAAACATAATTTAAACTATTTTTTATGAATAATTGTTAAATAAATAAATAATTAATAAATTGTTTATTAACCCATTTAGTCCCAAACGTCCGTTTTTTTAGTACAAGTTCGAGCTTCTCGTTCTACAAGTTCTGGTTTTAAAAAAAATCGGGACAAAGGTTTTCTTATGGATTTGAGTGTCTTCTTTCAGTATCTGAAAAAAAATTTCAATTTTGACTTAATGATAAAAAGTTATAATTGTTTAAGCAAAAAAAGCCGTTTTTTTAGTGTTTTTTTTTCTTTAAAAACAGATTATTTAATTGAAATCGGCTTGGGAAAAATCGGAAACATCAAAATATCGCGTCCGAAATGTTGGGACTATCAAATAGACATACTGCCAAAAACAATTTTTTTCAAATTTCAAAATGGCGCCTCAAAAATGGCCGCAAAAAATTGCAAACTTGGAAAAATAATTTTAAAAAATTTTAACACTACATTTTTTTTACTTTTATGCTTCATTTAAATAAAATAATGCTGCTTAAACAAAAAAAATTATTGTTTGATGTTATTTAACAATATTATAAACAATTTTTATAAACAATTTGAAAACTATGAGCCAAAGTGGATGTAAAAAATTTGTTTTCATCAATTCTCATTTTTGGGGGAGGTAAAAATGGATATTGAAAGTAAAAAACTTAATTCAAAATTATTTTGCATTGTTTAAGAATGTTATAAACAATTTTTATAAACAATTTTGCAAAACATGAAATAGAATGGTAGAAAATTCTTTTTTTATTTTATTATGCTCTCTGGTAATCAAAATGTTGCTTAAGGTTTAAACTTTCATTTTACATTATTTAGCAATATTTAAAAATGTTATAAACAATTTTTATAAACAATTTTCATAGAAAAAGAAGTTTAGAGTGGGAAAAAAATTTTGATTCTCTTTATTTGTTTGTTTGTCATTAGAAAAGATATGTTAAAGACAAATCTTTGTCTGTAATTATTTAAGATTTTTTTACAATGTTATAAACAATTTTTATAGAAAAAGATGTTCAGAGAAGAAACAAATTTTTTCTTTTTTTGTCCACTCTGAACATCTTTTTTTATAAAAATTGTTTATAACATTGTAAAAAAATCTTAAATAATTACAAACAAAGATTTGTCTTTTTAATATCTATTCTAATGACAAACCAAGTAAATAGTGAAAAAAAAATTTCTTTCCACTCTAAACTTCTTTTTCTATGAAAATTGTTTATAAAAATTGTTTATAACATTTTTAAATATTACTAAATAATGTAAAATGAAAGTTTAAACCTTAAGCAACATTTTGATTACCAGAGAGCATAATAAAATAAAAAAAGAATTTTCTACCATTCTATTTCATGTTTTGCAAAATTGTTTATAAAAATTGTTTATAACATTCTTAAACAATGCAAAATAATTTTGAATTAAGTTTTTTACTTTCAATATCCATTTTTACCTCCCCCAAAAATGAGAATTGATGAAAACAAATTTTTTACATCCACTTTGGCTCATAGTTTTCAAATTGTTTATAAAAATTGTTTATAATATTGTTAAATAACATCAAATAACAATTTTTTTTGTTTAAGCAGCATTATTTTATTTAAATGAAGCATAAAAGAAAAAAAATGTAGTGTTAAAATTTTTTAAAATTATTTTTCCAAGTTTGCAATTTTTTGCGGCCATTTTTGAGGCGCCATTTTGAAATTTGAAAAAAATTGTTTTTGGCAGTATATCTATTTGATAGTCCCAACATTTCGGACGCGATATTTTGATGTTTCCGATTTTTCCCAAGCCGATTTCAATTAAATAATCTTTTTTTGTAAAGAAAAAAAAACACTAAAAAAACGGCTTTTTTTTGTTCAAATAATTATAACTTTTTATCATTAAGTCAAAATTGAAATTTTTTTCTGATACTGAAAAATTATGGATACAAATCCATAAGAAAACCTTTGTCCCAATTTTTTTTAAAACCAGAACTTGTAGAACGGGAAGCTCGAACTTGTACCAAAAAAACGGACGTTTGGGACTAAATGGGTTAATATAACAATTTTTCATTAAAAATGTAATCAAATATTTATAAAAAATAATTAAAATTATGCTTGTTGAATGTGGAATTTGTAATTGAATAGAAACTTGACAGTCTCTTAGATATTAGTCTTATATTATACAGTATATAAATAAATAATTTATTATTTATTTAACAAATATTTATGAAAAATAATTAAAATTATACTTATAGAATGCGGAATTTATAATTAATGAACGTGAGTTTGCAAACAATTTCTATATTGACATTTAAAGGTCTAAATTTTGACAATTCCCTAGTACGTGTTTCATATTTAACGTAGAAATTGAAACATATTGTCCAATGATATAGTAAAAATATCATTAAAACTAAAATTTTACTTTAGCGAGCACTGTAACGTAACACATCTACTATTTAACATCAAAATCTTATCATCAATTTCTCTCAGTCTATTTCGAGACTATAAGATATACAAAATTGTTAATAATGAAAACTAAAGATCTATGCAACTGATTTTTTCATTAAAATTGTAGATATTGAGAAATTCTTAACGTAATTCACATAAAACTCTAATTTTTATCAAGCGATAACTTTTTGTGGAATGGAGGTATACAAGCACCTTAACTCCGTGGTAGATGACGAGACATACCTCTCTCACGCACGACTTATCTCACAGAGTATAAGAATCAGTTCCCTAAACAGGCCATACACAATATTACATTTGTATAACTTAATTCATTATGTATGTTAGATAATTTACATAAGTTACACTATTTACGCAACTTACGTAAGTTATAAAAGTGATGCGCAAGGGAATTATTGTCATTACTCTAATGTCAAAATTTGCATATTTGCAATCTCAAAAAAATTCAATTTAATAATTATAATAAAAAAATCTATTTATTTATTTTATTAGCAGAAAAAAACATTTAAAAAAGATTGGTCGTTAACCTCAAATTTTTTAGTATAGAGAAGACGAAAATTATGATAAATAAATTGATCGCAAATTTCGAAAAGGGCTCAATTCGGTTTTTTAAATTTTTACAGGAGACACAAAAATCTGTTTATTTCAAACAACTTTAATTGAAGGACTATAATAACTATAATAATTATATAACTATAATAACTATAAGTTATTCTATGTAAAAAAATAATAAAAGAATTGTCATAAATAACAGAGAGTTGGAGAAAATTGATATTATATTTGTCAGAGTTGAGCCCTTTTCAAAATTCATAAAAAAATTTAATCGTTTTTATCATAAAAATATATTAATGAAATGTTTTACTATCGAGAAGCAATTTATTAATCTTTTTTAATTAATTTTAAAGTGAAATAAATCTATTTTGAACTCAAAAGCGTATATCATTACGTTAGGTAACAAACCATCTTAGGTTAAAAATAAAAGGAAAACACACTTTAATACATTTTATTGATGATGGTACCTCATACAAAATTTTGCTTTCAAGAATACATAAATGAATAT
Organism: Leptopilina drosophilae; assembly: GCA_032873175.1. Taxonomy (NCBI): domain Eukaryota; kingdom Metazoa; phylum Arthropoda; class Insecta; order Hymenoptera; family Figitidae; genus Leptopilina; species Leptopilina drosophilae. The sequence goes on from CM065483.1 coordinate 42,147,292, forward strand.
GAAATAATGTATAAAATGCAAAAAAATTAAATTTGAAAAAATCCGAATTGAGAACTGTTTAAAATTCACGTAAAATATAATTATAATATACAGTGAAACTTCAATTTTCCGTCAGGCACGGGACCAATACCTTGACGGAAAACCAAAATGACTGATAGTCGAAGTTACAAGTGATTTGAGATTTTTATAACCTATACTTATCTATATTTTGGACTTTAACATGAAAACAAACAATTTTACAAAATAATTACACAATTAGTTTCAAATTTGTATTAAAAAAACGTGACATCTTATTTTTTATTTAAAAATTATTTTTTTAACAAAAAATCTGTGATTTTTGTTTGCTTCGCTGTTTTTGGAATTTATTCGTCGCATAAGTGCAAAGTCAATTTTTGAAAAAAAATGATCTTGGACAGTGACGGATAACCAAGGTAACGATAGACAGAAAATCGAAGTTCCACTGTAAAAGAAACATTAAAATTATTAACTTATCAATAAGAAATATTGTTAATTTCAAGCGTACACTGTAAAAAATTTAGGGAATTAACGGACTCGGAAGTTGGGAGTTAAATTTTTCAAGTTAAAAATCAACTCCAAAGGAGAGTTAATTTACAACACCCCTTCATCAACACCCGCGCGAGTTATTTTTTCCATGGGGAGTTAGCATTTAACTCTCTTTATTTAACTCCCCTGGCATTAACTCCCCAATGGGTGCGACTTTTATAGAATCCCCTGGGGAGTTAAAATTTAACTCCCTTTTTTTACAGTGTACAGGAGAAGGGAAGCATATGTTTTTTTCTTTGTTGAATCGTAAATTGTAGTAATTAATCTTTTTCTTCAATTTTGTAGCTAGGGGCAAGATGGGGAGATTTGCAATTTCTTCCATATTATTAAATTTATGCTCTTTTAAGTACCCCGTCTTGCCTCACTCTCCCCTATAAAAAAAATTTGTACAATCAAAATGAAGAAAATAGACTTTAAACTTATTACTCGTGAGTTGATGGGGTCGCTGATCAAGAATCTGATGTGTTATTACACATATTATAAACTTAAAATGGTAGAATTAATATGACGGACAAAAAAAATTTTTTTTTTATTAAAACTATATTTAATAGATTGTCCTCCAAAGTAAAAGTTTTCAAATTTTGTATATTATTTTTGTGTTAAGAACATATCGAAAAGTCTCACCTTCTTAACCCACAAAAAAATGTTGATGTTTTTTAACGACTCGAGTTCAACGTGTTATACCATTTAAATTTTTATTTGTGCATTATTTGTAAAAATCGGTAACGGATAACAGTTCGTCTAACATTAGAATATTTAAACAAATAACTATTTAACCATCAATTTATTTCTGATGTGTTGAAAGTTTTGGGACGATAAATCAATATATAAAGAGTTCTTCATGTCACTGGAGAACGACATTTTAAACATAATAAATTTGTGTGAAGTAATAATTCAATGTGAGTGTACCTCTTAAAGAGTTGACAAAGAAATCATCCGCAATATTGTTATCATTATTTTAGAGTTTGAAATCTGATAACAGATTCGTGCTACGCGCCCTAAAAACCCTCTAAGTAACAAATTTTACCAAATTCCATCGGTTTTTTATTTCTTTATTTGCCATATTGGATCCGCCATTTTGAATTTAAAAAAACTAATATCAGATTTGTAATCAGCAACCGCAAAAACCCCCAAGCAACAAATTTCAAGAAAATCCAACAATTTTTTAAATTTTCGATCGCCATATTGGATTTGCCATTTTTAATTTTGAATTTTTTTTTAATTTTGTGGCCTAACCAATAGAAGCTCATTTTTATAGGATTTTGTCCGTAGAATACGAATTTGACCTTGAAAATATTGGATTGGCTCTAGTTTTTAATCAATTTACGTTTCCAATACACAAAATACGCACTTTTGGCATTTTTTGAATGAATGTACAACCATACACCGAAATAGTAAACCTGGACGCATGGCACCAAATTAAAGCTTAAACATTGCTCTTGAATATCCAAAAACAAAAATTTAATTTATGTACACTTTAACCTATAATGTCTAAAGAGATATACGCTGTTTCATAAATGTATTAAAAATAACATTACTTTTGACCATGTAAAGCAATTCAAGTAAAAATTAGTCTCTCTGGGGTTTTTATAATCGCTGCTTACAAATCTGCTACGAAATATAAAAATTACAAGTGTCAGACAAATTTTTTAAAAATAATTTACGCTTTGTAGGATAAAAATGTAAAATTAAAAAAAAAATTCTGCCATATTGGATCCGCCATTTAGAATATTACAATCTGAATACAGATAAGTAAGCAGCAACCATAAAAAGCCCTAGAGAGACTAATTTTTATTTAAATAGCCTTTCATGGTCAAAAGTACTGTTGTTTTCAATAAGTTTATGGAACAGCGTATGTCTCTTTGGATATTATAGGTTAAAGTGTACATAAATTAAATTTTTTGTTTTTGGATATTGAAGAGCAGTGTTTATGCTTTAATTTGTCCCTATAAGCAGACAGATTTATTGATTCGGTTTATGATTTAACATTCATTCAAAAAATGCCAAAAGTGCGTATTTTGTGTATTTGAAACGTAAATTGATTAAAAACTAGAGCCAATCCAATATTTTCAAGATCAGATTCGTATTCCACGGACAAAATCCTGTAATAATCGTCTGTAATATTTTAGGCAACATGCAGATAATAAATTTTTGTCAGCCTGTGTAATACATACATATATGTATATATATATATAACAATATTTAAAAATAATTGACTGTCGGAATTTATTTGAAAACTAAAATTATTTATTAGAGGTTACATTGATTATTCATAACTATTAAAAATAATTTCTTAATATTAATATTAAAAAATATTGAAATTATTATAAGATCTATTAATTTATTTCGATTTTATAATTATTAATTGAAAAAACAGGAATATCTGAAGAAATAATTAAAATATTTTAAGGTTTGTATTCTTTTTTAACCTTATAAAATTTCTTTTTTTACAAATATTAATTTTCTTTCCTTTAATTTATAATTGAATAACAGAAACAAACTTTTATTTTAAACAATAATCTTTTTTAGTATTTTACATTAATTTCAAATTTTATTTAACTAATTATTTCATTTTATTAAAATTGTTTAATCTTAGTAAAAATGAATTCTTTTGGAACCGATTTATTTGAAAAATCATTGAACGAAGCAAACATATTATGTTCAGTGGCTCAAGGTATATATTTCAAAATAATTTTATATTAATATATTAAGAAATTATATTACTTTTAAATTAATATTAAAGAAAAATGTCCGAATATAGATGAGTTCTGTGTGGAGAACACTAACACAATTAGTTTCTCATGTAGGAAATTAATTTACAATGATACGTGTCCTTGCAAACAATCTTCTAGTAAGTACAAATATTAAAAAATCCTTAAATAATATAATATATATTATATTAACATCAAATATTTAAATTTTAATTATAATAAAATAAAGAATATTACTTTTTAAAATTTTTTCTACTCTTTCCATGAACAACCACAAAGATTAATATAGTTAATTTAAAAATCTCATCTACATACATATATTTGGTCCAAATAAAGACTTGTTAATAAAAATAATTTTACTATTATATCTAACGTTTCGATAATACTGTCCTCTTCAAAAAAAATAAAATATAAATAGATTTTTCACTTGAAAACTCTAAAAATGTCGAAAAAGTTTCTGTATATTATATTCTTAATCTTTTATTACCTAATTCTTTTTTAACAATTAAATTATTATGTTACAGTTTTTACAAGTACAATAATAGACGACCTGAGCTGTATTTGGGCGAAATTGAAATATTTTGATTATCTTTTGGAAATTTTGGAACTATCACGAAATTTATTCTATGAAATTAAAAAATTCTATTTGAAAAATGTACATTCTCCCAACGAAGCAAAACTTTACGAGATTTTGAAAAATAATGAATGTTTTGTGAAACCGATTGCTAATTTGTACGAAATATTGAAAGAAATTGAGTTACATATTCCCATTGAGAGAATTTATAGCATAGAAGAAAAAATAATTTTAAAAACTAAACAACTTGCAATGGGGTTTGCAGGTAAATTATATTAAAATTAAAAATTGTTAATTTTAAAAACAAAAATTTTAAAAACTGAAAAAATGAATTTTAACATAGTTGTATCAAATAAAAAATTATAAGCTATTGTATATTAGTTAGCCATATTAAGTCTAAATTATGAATTATTTAAATTTATTTTTAAATTCGAATTCATTAATCCCAAAAATACCTCTTGTGTGTAGATGACATATATAGAGGAGACCGGGGCGTAATAGAGCACTTTTTGTGGCTTAACTTCGTCATTCTTGCTTTAATAAAAATTTCATCACCTAGAAAACTTAGCCTAACATCTCAGCTTTCAACTAAAGAAAAGCACGCCCTAATATCACTTATACTTTTTTTTTAGAATAATGTTTTTGGAGAAATGCAAGGTGAGCCATTTCGCCTCGGGCCGGGGCGTAATGAATCACTACCCAGGGCGTATTGAAACAGCAATGAAATTATAATTTTGATCATAAGATATAATTTAATATTAACAATTTTGGTTTCTACTGTACATTTATAACAAAGAATATTGAAAATGAAACATATTTAATTTAAACTTTAACATTTTCCTGCAATTTTCAAATTTTAAAAAGTTGTAGCGAAATGCAAAATTCATTTCCTTAAAAAAACTATTCTTCAGTTTTTTTTTATAAAAGGTTATCTTTGGTACTTAGTAATATATAAATTACAAGAAATTAAACTTGACAGGATTATTTTATTAATATTTTAAATATAATAGGTTTTTTTTAATAGAATAAACGAGCCAATACGCCCAGGAGGTGTTTGTTCTTTAAGAACAAAAGTTTAAAGCTCAAAACCCGATATACAAACATATTTTACAAGTAATTTTGAAAACGATATAACAAAAAAAGAAATACTTAAAAATTTACTTTCAAGCGTCAAAATAATTTTTTCTACCATATTTTTAACAATACTTTACCATTGACGTATTAATAGCCAATATTGGGACCACAGAAAAAACGTTAATCTAAATTTAAGAATATATTCTTGGCTCCTATTTAGGTATATTTTATTTTTAAATTAAGTAATTATACTATTCTTAAAATGAGAATATATTCTCATTTTAAGAATAGTATAATACTTAATTTAAGAATACAATATACTTAAATATGAGCCAAGAATAAATTTTTAAATTTACATTAACGTTTTTTCAGTGGAATCGTTTCTTTTTCATCGATTTATTATTGACAACTAATATTGGATTACTATTTTTATACTGGATGTGAGGTAAATAATTTTTGACTCTAAAGATAGAAAATAATAAACATTTCCATAAAATAATTAATTTAAAAAATTAATATTTTTAATAATAAATAATATTAATAAATAAAATAATTATTAATTAAATAAATTTATTATTTGATATAAGTTAATAATTTTTTTATTATTGATTTTTGAATAGCAGCCAATAACGGTTGCCAATTAATGTCATCAGCGTGGACATCCCACGATTTTACTATTAGAGGTCCATTATTGGGTAACAATAAGTTGTGATAATAAGTATCGACAATAATTGGGACAATACTGTAACTGTTTGTTCCGAATATTGGGCCATTAATGCGCCAATGGTATATTTTTCCCATTGGGTAAGGTACATTGGGAAAAACGAACAGTTAACCTGTAGTTCATTTTTAACTTCTTGGTATCAAGTGTTTCTTTAACATCTCCTTTGGCGAGAATGACTTCATATAAAAAAGCGTGGCTATTCATTTGCATGGCGTCACATTAAACAATTACACTGGAAAATTCTTTTTTACTACAATAGGCTTCTTTTCTCGTGGCACGTTATACACTCCCGCTCAATAACTTTTGCCCACCCTACA
>CM065483.1:42153305-42371818 GCA_032873175.1 Leptopilina drosophilae
TTCTCAAACCAAGGATTCTGCAATTGATTGATTGATCCTGCAATTTCTCAATTCGTGGATTTGATTAAAGACGGGCAGAAATAATCATCTGTTTAACAACAGGAAATTAATCAACTTGAAGAATTCTTGTCCTGAAAGAAGGCAGCATGGCTTCTCAAACCAAGGATTCTGCAATTGATTGATTGATCCTGCAATTTCTCAATTCGTGGATTGATTAAAGACGGGCAGAAATAATCATCTGTTTAACAACAGGAAATTAATCAACTTGAAGAATTCTTGTCCTGAAAGAAGGCAGCATGGCTTCTCAAACCAAGGATTCTGCAATTGATTGATTGATCCTGCAATTTCTCAATTCGTGGATTGATTAAATAAAGACGGGCAGAAATAATCATCTGTTTAACAACAGGAAATTAATCAACTTGAAGAATTCTTGTCCTGAAAGAAGGCAGCATGGCTTCTCAAACCAAGGATTCTGCAATTGATTGATTGATCCTGCAATTTCTCAATTCGTGGATTGATTAAAGACGGGCAGAAATAATCATCTGTTTAACAACAGGAAATTAATCAACTTGAAGAATTCTTGTCCTGAAAGAAGGCAGCATGGCTTCTCAAACCAAGGATTCTGCAATTGATTGATTGATCCTGCAATTTCTCAATTCGTGGATTAAATAAAGACGGGCAGAAATAATCATCTGTTTAACAACAGGAAATTAATCAACTTGAAGAATTCTTGTCCTGAAAGAAGGCAGCATGGCTTCTCAAACCAAGGATTCTGCAATTGATTGATTGATCCTGCAATTTCTCAATTCGTGGATTGATTAAAGACGGGCAGAAATAATCATCTGTTTAACAACAGGAAATTAATCAACTTGAAGAATTCTTGTCCTGAAAGAAGGCAGCATGGCTTCTCAAACCAAGGATTCTGCAATTGATTGGTTGATCCTGCAATTTCTCAATTCGTGGATTGATTCAAGACGGGCAGAAATAATCATCTGTTTAACAACAGGAAATTAATCAACTTGAAGAATTCTTGTCCTGAAAGAAGGCAGCATGGCTTCTCAAACCAAGGATTCTGCAATTGATTGATTGATCCTGCAATTTCTCAATTCGTGGATTAAATAAAGACGGGCAGAAATAATCATCTGTTTAACAACAGGAAATTAATCAACTTGAAGAATTCTTGTCCTGAAAGAAGGCAGCATGGCTTCTCAAACCAAGGATTCTGCAATTGATTGATTGATCCTGAAATTTTTTAATTCGTGGATTAAATAAAGACGGGCAGAAATAATCATCTGTTTAACAACAGGAAATTAATCAACTTGAAGAATTCTTGTCCTGAAAGAAGGCAGCATGGCTTCTCAAACCAAGGATTCTGCAATTGATTGATTGATCCTGCAATTTCTCAATTCGTGGATTGATTAAAGACGGGCAGAAATAATCATCTGTTTAACAACAGGAAATTAATCAACTTGAAGAATTCTTGTCCTGAAAGAAGGCAGCATGGCTTCTCAAACCAAGGATTCTGCAATTGATTGATTGATCCTGCAATTTCTCAATTCGTGGATTGATTAAAGACGGGCAGAAATAATCATCTGTTTAACAACAGGAAATTAATCAACTTGAAGAATTCTTGTCCTGAAAGAAGGCAGCATGGCTTCTCAAACCAAGGATTCTGCAATTGATTGATTGATCCTGCAATTTCTCAATTCGTGGATTAAATAAAGACGGGCAGAAATAATCATCTGTTTAACAACAGGAAATTAATCAACTTGAAGAATTCTTGTCCTGAAAGAAGGCAGCATGGCTTCTCAAACCAAGGATTCTGCAATTGATTGATTGATCCTGCAATTTCTCAATTCGTGGATTGATTAAAGACGGGCAGAAATAATCATCTGTTTAACAACAGGAAATTAATCAACTTGAAGAATTCTTGTCCTGAAAGAAGGCAGCATGGCTTCTCAAACCAAGGATTCTGCAATTGATTGATTGATCCTGCAATTTCTCAATTCGTGGATTGATTAAAGACGGGCAGAAATAATCATCTGTTTAACAACAGGAAATTAATCAACTTGAAGAATTCTTGTCCTGAAAGAAGGCAGCATGGCTTCTCAAACCAAGGATTCTGCAATTGATTGATTGATCCTGCAATTTCTCAATTCGTGGATTGATTAAAGACGGGCAGAAATAATCATCTGTTTAACAACAGGAAATTAATCAACTTGAAGAATTCTTGTCCTGAAAGAAGGCAGCATGGCTTCTCAAACCAAGGATTCTGCAATTGATTGATTGATCCTGCAATTTCTCAATTCGTGGATTGATTAAAGACGGGCAGAAATAATCATCTGTTTAACAACAGGAAATTAATCAACTTGAAGAATTCTTGTCCTGAAAGAAGGCAGCATGGCTTCTCAAACCAAGGATTCTGCAATTGATTGATTGATCCTGCAATTTCTCAATTCGTGGATTAAATAAAGACGGGCAGAAATAATCATCTGTTTAACAACAGGAAATTAATCAACTTGAAGAATTCTTGTCCTGAAAGAAGGCAGCATGGCTTCTCAAACCAAGGATTCTGCAATTGATTGATTGATCCTGCAATTTCTCAATTCGTGGATTGATTAAAGACGGGCAGAAATAATCATCTGTTTAACAACAGGAAATTAATCAACTTGAAGAATTCTTGTCCTGAAAGAAGGCAGCATGGCTTCTCAAACCAAGGATTCTGCAATTGATTGATTGATCCTGCAATTTCTCAATTCGTGGATTGAATAAAGACGGGCAGAAATAATCATCTGTTTAACAACAGGAAATTAATCAACTTGAAGAATTCTTGTCCTGAAAGAAGGCAGCATGGCTTCTCAAACCAAGGATTCTGCAATTGATTGATTGATCCTGCAATTTCTCAATTCGTGGATTAAATAAAGACGGGCAGAAATAATCATCTGTTTAACAACAGGAAATTAATCAACTTGAAGAATTCTTGTCCTGAAAGAAGGCAGCATGGCTTCTCAAACCAAGGATTCTGCAATTGATTGATTGATCCTGCAATTTCTCAATTCGTGGATTGATTAAAGACGGGCAGAAATAATCATCTGTTTAACAACAGGAAATTAATCAACTTGAAGAATTCTTGTCCTGAAAGAAGGCAGCATGGCTTCTCAAACCAAGGATTCTGCAATTGATTGATTGATCCTGCAATTTCTCAATTCGTGGATTGATTAAAGACGGGCAGAAATAATCATCTGTTTAACAACAGGAAATTAATCAACTTGAAGAATTCTTGTCCTGAAAGAAGGCAGCATGGCTTCTCAAACCAAGGATTCTGCAATTGATTGATTGATCCTGCAATTTCTCAATTCGTGGATTGAATAAAGACGGGCAGAAATAATCATCTGTTTAACAACAGGAAATTAATCAACTTGAAGAATTCTTGTCCTGAAAGAAGGCAGCATGGCTTCTCAAACCAAGGATTCTGCAATTGATTGATTGATCCTGCAAATTCTTAATTCGTGGATTAAATAAAGACGGGCAGAAATAATCATCTGTTTAACAACAGGAAATTAATCAACTTGAAGAATTCTTGTCCTGAAAGAAGGCAGCATGGCTTCTCAAACCAAGGATTCTGCAATTGATTGATTGATCCTGCAATTTCTCAATTCGTGGATTAAATAAAGACGGGCAGAAATAATCATCTGTTTAACAACAGGAAATTAATCAACTTGAAGAATTCTTGTCCTGAAAGAAGGCAGCATGGCTTCTCAAACCAAGGATTCTGCAATTGATTGATTGATCCTGCAATTTCTCAATTCGTGGATTAAATAAAGACGGGCAGAAATAATCATCTGTTTAACAACAGGAAATTAATCAACTTGAAGAATTCTTGTCCTGAAAGAAGGCAGCATGGCTTCTCAAACCAAGGATTCTGCAATTGATTGATTGATCCTGCAATTTCTCAATTCGTGGATTAAATAAAGACGGGCAGAAATAATCATCTGTTTAACAACAGGAAATTAATCAACTTGAAGAATTCTTGTCCTGAAAGAAGGCAGCATGGCTTCTCAAACCAAGGATTCTGCAATTGATTGATTGATCCTGCAATTTCTCAATTCGTGGATTAAATAAAGACGGGCAGAAATAATCATCTGTTTAACAACAGGAAATTAATCAACTTGAAGAATTCTTGTCCTGAAAGAAGGCAGCATGGCTTCTCAAACCAAGGATTCTGCAATTGATTGATTGATCCTGCAATTTCTCAATTCGTGGATTGATTAAAGACGGGCAGAAATAATCATCTGTTTAACAACAGGAAATTAATCAACTTGAAGAATTCTTGTCCTGAAAGAAGGCAGCATGGCTTCTCAAACCAAGGATTCTGCAATTGATTGATTGATCCTGCAATTTCTCAATTCGTGGATTAAATAAAGACGGGCAGAAATAATCATCTGTTTAACAACAGGAAATTAATCAACTTGAAGAATTCTTGTCCTGAAAGAAGGCAGCATGGCTTCTCAAACCAAGGATTCTGCAATTGATTGATTGATCCTGCAATTTCTCAATTCGTGGATTGATTAAAGACGGGCAGAAATAATCATCTGTTTAACAACAGGAAATTAATCAACTTGAAGAATTCTTGTCCTGAAAGAAGGCAGCATGGCTTCTCAAACCAAGGATTCTGCAATTGATTGATTGATCCTGCAATTTCTCAATTCGTGGATTAAATAAAGACGGGCAGAAATAATCATCTGTTTAACAACAGGAAATTAATCAACTTGAAGAATTCTTGTCCTGAAAGAAGGCAGCATGGCTTCTCAAACCAAGGATTCTGCAATTGATTGATTGATCCTGCAATTTCTCAATTCGTGGATTGAATAAAGACGGGCAGAAATAATCATCTGTTTAACAACAGGAAATTAATCAACTTGAAGAATTCTTGTCCTGAAAGAAGGCAGCATGGCTTCTCAAACCAAGGATTGTGCATTTGATTGATTGATCCTGAAATTTCTTAATTCGTGGATTGATAAGAGTCGGGCAGAAATAATCATCTGTTTAACAACAGGAAATTAATCAACTTGAAGAATTCTTGTCCTGAAAGAAGGCAGCATGGCTTCTCAAACCAAGGATTCTGCAATTGATTGATTGATCCTGCAATTTCTCAATTCGTGGATTAAATAAAGACGGGCAGAAATAATCATCTGTTTAACAACAGGAAATTAATCAACTTGAAGAATTCTTGTCCTGAAAGAAGGCAGCATGGCTTCTCAAACCAAGGATTCTGCAATTGATTGATTGATCCTGCAATTTCTCAATTCGTGGATTAAATAAAGACGGGCAGAAATAATCATCTGTTTAACAACAGGAAATTAATCAACTTGAAGAATTCTTGTCCTGAAAGAAGGCAGCATGGCTTCTCAAACCAAGGATTCTGCAATTGATTGATTGATCCTGCAATTTCTCAATTCGTGGATTGAATAAAGACGGGCAGAAATAATCATCTGTTTAACAACAGGAAATTAATCAACTTGAAGAATTCTTGTCCTGAAAGAAGGCAGCATGGCTTCTCAAACCAAGGATTCTGCAATTGATTGATTGATCCTGCAATTTCTCAATTCGTGGATTGAATAAAGACGGGCAGAAATAATCATCTGTTTAACAACAGGAAATTAATCAACTTGAAGAATTCTTGTCCTGAAAGAAGGCAGCATGGCTTCTCAAACCAAGGATTCTGCAATTGATTGATTGATCCTGCAATTTCTCAATTCGTGGATTAAATAAAGACGGGCAGAAATAATCATCTGTTTAACAACAGGAAATTAATCAACTTGAAGAATTCTTGTCCTGAAAGAAGGCAGCATGGCTTCTCAAACCAAGGATTCTGCAATTGATTGATTGATCCTGCAATTTCTCAATTCGTGGATTGATTAAAGACGGGCAGAAATAATCATCTGTTTAACAACAGGAAATTAATCAACTTGAAGAATTCTTGTCCTGAAAGAAGGCAGCATGGCTTCTCAAACCAAGGATTCTGCAATTGATTGATTGATCCTGCAATTTCTCAATTCGTGGATTAAATAAAGACGGGCAGAAATAATCATCTGTTTAACAACAGGAAATTAATCAACTTGAAGAATTCTTGTCCTGAAAGAAGGCAGCATGGCTTCTCAAACCAAGGATTCTGCAATTGATTGATTGATCCTGCAATTTCTCAATTCGTGGATTAAATAAAGACGGGCAGAAATAATCATCTGTTTAACAACAGGAAATTAATCAACTTGAAGAATTCTTGTCCTGAAAGAAGGCAGCATGGCTTCTCAAACCAAGGATTCTGCAATTGATTGATTGATCCTGCAATTTCTCAATTCGTGGATTAAATAAAGACGGGCAGAAATAATCATCTGTTTAACAACAGGAAATTAATCAACTTGAAGAATTCTTGTCCTGAAAGAAGGCAGCATGGCTTCTCAAACCAAGGATTCTGCAATTGATTGATTGATCCTGCAATTTCTCAATTCGTGGATTGAATAAAGACGGGCAGAAATAATCATCTGTTTAACAACAGGAAATTAATCAACTTGAAGAATTCTTGTCCTGAAAGAAGGCAGCATGGCTTCTCAAACCAAGGATTCTGCAATTGATTGATTGATCCTGCAATTTCTCAATTCGTGGATTAAATAAAGACGGGCAGAAATAATCATCTGTTTAACAACAGGAAATTAATCAACTTGAAGAATTCTTGTCCTGAAAGAAGGCAGCATGGCTTCTCAAACCAAGGATTCTGCAATTGATTGATTGATCCTGCAATTTCTCAATTCGTGGATTAAATAAAGACGGGCAGAAATAATCATCTGTTTAACAACAGGAAATTAATCAACTTGAAGAATTCTTGTCCTGAAAGAAGGCAGCATGGCTTCTCAAACCAAGGATTCTGCAATTGATTGATTGATCCTGCAATTTCTCAATTCGTGGATTGATTAAAGACGGGCAGAAATAATCATCTGTTTAACAACAGGAAATTAATCAACTTGAAGAATTCTTGTCCTGAAAGAAGGCAGCATGGCTTCTCAAACCAAGGATTCTGCAATTGATTGATTGATCCTGCAATTTCTCAATTCGTGGATTGAATAAAGACGGGCAGAAATAATCATCTGTTTAACAACAGGAAATTAATCAACTTGAAGAATTCTTGTCCTGAAAGAAGGCAGCATGGCTTCTCAAACCAAGGATTCTGCAATTGATTGATTGATCCTGCAATTTCTCAATTCGTGGATTAAATAAAGACGGGCAGAAATAATCATCTGTTTAACAACAGGAAATTAATCAACTTGAAGAATTCTTGTCCTGAAAGAAGGCAGCATGGCTTCTCAAACCAAGGATTCTGCAATTGATTGATTGATCCTGCAATTTCTCAATTCGTGGATTGAATAAAGACGGGCAGAAATAATCATCTGTTTAACAACAGGAAATTAATCAACTTGAAGAATTCTTGTCCTGAAAGAAGGCAGCATGGCTTCTCAAACCAAGGATTCTGCAATTGATTGATTGATCCTGCAATTTCTCAATTCGTGGATTGATTAAAGACGGGCAGAAATAATCATCTGTTTAACAACAGGAAATTAATCAACTTGAAGAATTCTTGTCCTGAAAGAAGGCAGCATGGCTTCTCAAACCAAGGATTCTGCAATTGATTGATTGATCCTGCAATTTCTCAATTCGTGGATTGATTAAAGACGGGCAGAAATAATCATCTGTTTAACAACAGGAAATTAATCAACTTGAAGAATTCTTGTCCTGAAAGAAGGCAGCATGGCTTCTCAAACCAAGGATTCTGCAATTGATTGATTGATCCTGCAATTTCTTAATTCGTGGATTAAATAAAGACGGGCAGAAATAATCATCTGTTTAACAACAGGAAATTAATCAACTTGAAGAATTCTTGTCCTGAAAGAAGGCAGCATGGCTTCTCAAACCAAGGATTCTGCAATTGATTGATTGATCCTGCAATTTCTCAATTCGTGGATTGATTAAAGACGGGCAGAAATAATCATCTGTTTAACAACAGGAAATTAATCAACTTGAAGAATTCTTGTCCTGAAAGAAGGCAGCATGGCTTCTCAAACCAAGGATTCTGCAATTGATTGATTGATCCTGCAATTTCTCAATTCGTGGATTAAATAAAGACGGGCAGAAATAATCATCTGTTTAACAACAGGAAATTAATCAACTTGAAGAATTCTTGTCCTGAAAGAAGGCAGCATGGCTTCTCAAACCAAGGATTCTGCAATTGATTGATTGATCCTGCAATTTCTCAATTCGTGGATTGATTAAAGACGGGCAGAAATAATCATCTGTTTAACAACAGGAAATTAATCAACTTGAAGAATTCTTGTCCTGAAAGAAGGCAGCATGGCTTCTCAAACCAAGGATTCTGCAATTGATTGATTGATCCTGCAAATTCTTAATTCGTGGATTAAATAAAGACGGGCAGAAATAATCATCTGTTTAACAACAGGAAATTAATCAACTTGAAGAATTCTTGTCCTGAAAGAAGGCAGCATGGCTTCTCAAACCAAGGATTCTGCAATTGATTGATTGATCCTGCAATTTCTCAATTCGTGGATTAAATAAAGACGGGCAGAAATAATCATCTGTTTAACAACAGGAAATTAATCAACTTGAAGAATTCTTGTCCTGAAAGAAGGCAGCATGGCTTCTCAAACCAAGGATTCTGCAATTGATTGATTGATCCTGCAATTTCTCAATTCGTGGATTAAATAAAGACGGGCAGAAATAATCATCTGTTTAACAACAGGAAATTAATCAACTTGAAGAATTCTTGTCCTGAAAGAAGGCAGCATGGCTTCTCAAACCAAGGATTCTGCAATTGATTGATTGATCCTGCAATTTCTCAATTCGTGGATTAAATAAAGACGGGCAGAAATAATCATCTGTTTAACAACAGGAAATTAATCAACTTGAAGAATTCTTGTCCTGAAAGAAGGCAGCATGGCTTCTCAAACCAAGGATTCTGCAATTGATTGATTGATCCTGCAATTTCTCAATTCGTGGATTAAATAAAGACGGGCAGAAATAATCATCTGTTTAACAACAGGAAATTAATCAACTTGAAGAATTCTTGTCCTGAAAGAAGGCAGCATGGCTTCTCAAACCAAGGATTCTGCAATTGATTGATTGATCCTGCAATTTCTCAATTCGTGGATTGATTAAAGACGGGCAGAAATAATCATCTGTTTAACAACAGGAAATTAATCAACTTGAAGAATTCTTGTCCTGAAAGAAGGCAGCATGGCTTCTCAAACCAAGGATTCTGCAATTGATTGATTGATCCTGCAATTTCTCAATTCGTGGATTAAATAAAGACGGGCAGAAATAATCATCTGTTTAACAACAGGAAATTAATCAACTTGAAGAATTCTTGTCCTGAAAGAAGGCAGCATGGCTTCTCAAACCAAGGATTCTGCAATTGATTGATTGATCCTGCAATTTCTCAATTCGTGGATTGAATAAAGACGGGCAGAAATAATCATCTGTTTAACAACAGGAAATTAATCAACTTGAAGAATTCTTGTCCTGAAAGAAGGCAGCATGGCTTCTCAAACCAAGGATTCTGCAATTGATTGATTGATCCTGCAATTTCTCAATTCGTGGATTGATTAAAGACGGGCAGAAATAATCATCTGTTTAACAACAGGAAATTAATCAACTTGAAGAATTCTTGTCCTGAAAGAAGGCAGCATGGCTTCTCAAACCAAGGATTCTGCAATTGATTGATTGATCCTGCAATTTCTCAATTCGTGGATTAAATAAAGACGGGCAGAAATAATCATCTGTTTAACAACAGGAAATTAATCAACTTGAAGAATTCTTGTCCTGAAAGAAGGCAGCATGGCTTCTCAAACCAAGGATTCTGCAATTGATTGATTGATCCTGCAATTTCTCAATTCGTGGATTGATTCAAGACGGGCAGAAATAATCATCTGTTTAACAACAGGAAATTAATCAACTTGAAGAATTCTTGTCCTGAAAGAAGGCAGCATGGCTTCTCAAACCAAGGATTCTGCAATTGATTGATTGATCCTGCAATTTCTCAATTCGTGGATTGATTAAAGACGGGCAGAAATAATCATCTGTTTAACAACAGGAAATTAATCAACTTGAAGAATTCTTGTCCTGAAAGAAGGCAGCATGGCTTCTCAAACCAAGGATTCTGCAATTGATTGATTGATCCTGCAATTTCTCAATTCGTGGAATTAATAAAGACGGGCAGAAATAATCATCTGTTTAACAACAGGAAATTAATCAACTTGAAGAATTCTTGTCCTGAAAGAAGGCAGCATGGCTTCTCAAACCAAGGATTCTGCAATTGATTGATTGATCCTGCAATTTCTCAATTCGTGGATTGATTAAAGACGGGCAGAAATAATCATCTGTTTAACAACAGGAAATTAATCAACTTGAAGAATTCTTGTCCTGAAAGAAGGCAGCATGGCTTCTCAAACCAAGGATTCTGCAATTGATTGATTGATCCTGCAATTTCTCAATTCGTGGATTGATTAAAGACGGGCAGAAATAATCATCTGTTTAACAACAGGAAATTAATCAACTTGAAGAATTCTTGTCCTGAAAGAAGGCAGCATGGCTTCTCAAACCAAGGATTCTGCAATTGATTGATTGATCCTGCAATTTCTCAATTCGTGGATTAAATAAAGACGGGCAGAAATAATCATCTGTTTAACAACAGGAAATTAATCAACTTGAAGAATTCTTGTCCTGAAAGAAGGCAGCATGGCTTCTCAAACCAAGGATTCTGCAATTGATTGATTGATCCTGCAATTTCTCAATTCGTGGATTGATTAAAGACGGGCAGAAATAATCATCTGTTTAACAACAGGAAATTAATCAACTTGAAGAATTCTTGTCCTGAAAGAAGGCAGCATGGCTTCTCAAACCAAGGATTCTGCAATTGATTGATTGATCCTGCAATTTCTCAATTCGTGGATTAAATAAAGACGGGCAGAAATAATCATCTGTTTAACAACAGGAAATTAATCAACTTGAAGAATTCTTGTCCTGAAAGAAGGCAGCATGGCTTCTCAAACCAAGGATTCTGCAATTGATTGATTGATCCTGCAAATTCTCAATTCGTGGATTGATTAAAGACGGGCAGAAATAATCATCTGTTTAACAACAGGAAATTAATCAACTTGAAGAATTCTTGTCCTGAAAGAAGGCAGCATGGCTTCTCAAACCAAGGATTCTGCAATTGATTGATTGATCCTGCAATTTCTCAATTCGTGGATTAAATAAAGACGGGCAGAAATAATCATCTGTTTAACAACAGGAAATTAATCAACTTGAAGAATTCTTGTCCTGAAAGAAGGCAGCATGGCTTCTCAAACCAAGGATTCTGCAATTGATTGATTGATCCTGCAAATTCTTAATTCGTGGATTAAATAAAGACGGGCAGAAATAATCATCTGTTTAACAACAGGAAATTAATCAACTTGAAGAATTCTTGTCCTGAAAGAAGGCAGCATGGCTTCTCAAACCAAGGATTCTGCAATTGATTGATTGATCCTGCAATTTCTCAATTCGTGGATTGATTCAAGACGGGCAGAAATAATCATCTGTTTAACAACAGGAAATTAATCAACTTGAAGAATTCTTGTCCTGAAAGAAGGCAGCATGGCTTCTCAAACCAAGGATTCTGCAATTGATTGATTGATCCTGCAATTTCTCAATTCGTGGATTGATTAAAGACGGGCAGAAATAATCATCTGTTTAACAACAGGAAATTAATCAACTTGAAGAATTCTTGTCCTGAAAGAAGGCAGCATGGCTTCTCAAACCAAGGATTCTGCAATTGATTGATTGATCCTGCAATTTCTCAATTCGTGGATTGATTAAAGACGGGCAGAAATAATCATCTGTTTAACAACAGGAAATTAATCAACTTGAAGAATTCTTGTCCTGAAAGAAGGCAGCATGGCTTCTCAAACCAAGGATTCTGCAATTGATTGATTGATCCTGCAATTTCTCAATTCGTGGATTGATTAAAGACGGGCAGAAATAATCATCTGTTTAACAACAGGAAATTAATCAACTTGAAGAATTCTTGTCCTGAAAGAAGGCAGCATGGCTTCTCAAACCAAGGATTCTGCAATTGATTGATTGATCCTGCAATTTCTCAATTCGTGGATTAAATAAAGACGGGCAGAAATAATCATCTGTTTAACAACAGGAAATTAATCAACTTGAAGAATTCTTGTCCTGAAAGAAGGCAGCATGGCTTCTCAAACCAAGGATTCTGCAATTGATTGATTGATCCTGCAATTTCTCAATTCGTGGATTGATTCAAGACGGGCAGAAATAATCATCTGTTTAACAACAGGAAATTAATCAACTTGAAGAATTCTTGTCCTGAAAGAAGGCAGCATGGCTTCTCAAACAAAGGATTCTGCAATTGATTGATTGATCCTGCAAATTCTTAATTCGTGGATTAAATAAAGACGGGCAGAAATAATCATCTGTTTAACAACAGGAAATTAATCAACTTGAAGAATTCTTGTCCTGAAAGAAGGCAGCATGGCTTCTCAAACCAAGGATTCTGCAATTGATTGATTGATCCTGCAATTTCTCAATTCGTGGATTGATTAAAGACGGGCAGAAATAATCATCTGTTTAACAACAGGAAATTAATCAACTTGAAGAATTCTTGTCCTGAAAGAAGGCAGCATGGCTTCTCAAACCAAGGATTCTGCAATTGATTGATTGATCCTGCAATTTCTCAATTCGTGGATTGATTCAAGACGGGCAGAAATAATCATCTGTTTAACAACAGGAAATTAATCAACTTGAAGAATTCTTGTCCTGAAAGAAGGCAGCATGGCTTCTCAAACCAAGGATTCTGCAATTGATTGATTGATCCTGCAAATTCTTAATTCGTGGATTAAATAAAGACGGGCAGAAATAATCATCTGTTTAACAACAGGAAATTAATCAACTTGAAGAATTCTTGTCCTGAAAGAAGGCAGCATGGCTTCTCAAACCAAGGATTCTGCAATTGATTGATTGATCCTGCAATTTCTCAATTCGTGGATTGATTAAAGACGGGCAGAAATAATCACCTGTTTAACAACAGGAAATTAATCAACTTGAAGAATTCTTGTCCTGAAAGAAGGCAGCATGGCTTCTCAAACCAAGGATTCTGCAATTGATTGATTGATCCTGCAATTTCTCAATTCGTGGAATTAATAAAGACGGGCAGAAATAATCATCTGTTTAACAACAGGAAATTAATCAACTTGAAGAATTCTTGTCCTGAAAGAAGGCAGCATGGCTTCTCAAACCAAGGATTCTGCAATTGATTGATTGATCCTGCAATTTCTCAATTCGTGGATTGATTAGCGACGGGCAGAAATTATCATCTGTTTAACAACAGGAAATTAATCAACTTGAAGAATTCGTGTGTCGAAAGAAGGCAGCAGGGATTCTCAAACCAAGGATTCTGCAATTGATTGCTCACATGATGACCTTGTGTATTGTTTGAAACGAGTGTTTTAACACACAATGTAAAATGGTCGGTGGTCATCATGTCGTCAGATTGGTAAGCAGCGACCCTAAAAACCTATAGATATTTAAGACATGCGCAAATTGAACAGTCGATTTTAAGGAATACAACTATTACACAAAAATGTTTCTAAAACTTTATACGCGTTTTCCTTGAAACAAGGTCTTTCAAATGGTGGTTGTGGTAGCGCTTTAACTATTGAAATTATCAATTTTGGGTTTGCGACTTGTTATGGGTTACTTAATTTTGCTGCGGTTATACCTATACTATGAGATAATTGTAAACAATAGAAATTTTTTCAAGAGATTTTGACTATTTTGTCATTTCTGTATTTAGAAAAATACTACATCGGCGCTAAAAGAATAATTGTGCCGCGCAAAAAATTGTCCAAGTTTGGGTTGATATTTACCTCCTGCAATGAGAACCTCTCCTTAAAACCATATCCAGTTCTTAGAACTAATCATCATATTTTTTGTGTTAGATGGAGAGTTAATTTTTAGTTACATATTTTAATTAATTATTAGATGTATTCTTTACCAATAAACACACTTAAATGGACGATAAATTAATAAAAACCACATGATTTGACTTGACAAAACATGTAGATTGATGATAAGGGATAAAATAGAAATTACGGTTTTAGCTCTAAAATTGTTAAATTGCAATTATCTCGATATTTAGAATCGACCAAATGGGCCTTTTTCATGTGGAGATCCACATATACTAGCAATTGAGTCAGCTATTACACTTAATTATTAAATGAAATACATATATGCCTATAACCTTTCTTTTTTTTATAATTAAAAAAAATTTAGAAAACTATTTTATGAGTAAAAGTTTATTCATATATTTATCAAGAAACGTATATAACAATATTTTTAATTAGTTATGTCTAATATAAGAAGTTTGTTAAATGAATTGTTATTAAATTTAATTGAATTCAATATGAATAAATATTTTGTTTCAAACAAAATCTTAAATTATGTATTGTAATTGTATATTCATTATATATTTCTGTGAAATTGTAATTTGTAGAGTAAGGAGGAAGAAAAATTCTATTTGAAAACTTTTTGTTAATGAAAAGTGTTGTTTTTTTAAGAATATTAAAAATTGATAAATTTCTTAATGCTATTTGGCATTAGAAAATAGAGAGAAGAAAAAAAAATTTAATTTAAAAACGTCTTTGGTTTAGAAAATTATTGGTTTTTTCAAACCCTAAAAATGGTTAAATCTCCTATTGCTATATGGCATTAGAAAACAGAGTGAAAGAAAAGAAAAATTTAATTGAAAACGTCTTGGTTATAAAAAGCACTGGTTTTTGAAGAACCTTAAAAAGTGATGTTTTCTAATGCTTTCTGTGATAAGAACGTGATCGTGATCTTGATCTTGAAATTGAACGATAATGGAATTCGTGCTTGCTTCTTGGCTGTCTTCTTGTTTGTGATGAATAATTGTAATCTGTTTTAGCTGCGTTATGTGCACGTGGTACAGGTGTCAAATCACGTGATTTTTTATAGGATGATCTATGTCGATCATAGTTGTGCGGTTTTGGGGATTGTGAATAATGTCGATCATAGCTGTGCTGTTTTGAGGATCGTGAATAATGTCGATCATTATTGTGCTTTTTTGGGGATCGTGAATAATGTCGATCATTATTGTGCTGTTTTCGGGATCGTGAATAATGTCGATTGTGTTTAGAACTTGAATTTGACTCATGTTTTGAGCAACGTGCAGGAGATGATGAATGTCGATTATTATGTTCAAATTGTAAGTTTGACTTGGTACTTGGTTGATTTGTTTTTTCTGTTGTAGATTTATTACTTGATGATACTGAATGTTCATTATGTTTTGTAGGTTTCAAATTTTCAAATGTTTTTCGAATTGGAGAGTTTGATCTTGATCTTCTTTCTACTTTATTCTTTTTAATTTTTTGAAGAATTTTTCCGTGTATATTAGGACTATCAGATTCTTTTGATACTTCTTTATACAATTTTGAATATTGTGAAGAACGTTCTTTAGATTTTATCTTATTTAAGAAGGAAGCATCTGCAAAAAAATTAAATAATTGTAACTCATATGAATAAATAATATATATATTAGGATTTATCGTCATGGTTTGACGTATAAATTAAAACTGTTTTTAAAAATTAATCTAAATTTTGAGGGCAGAGGGAAAAACATATCAATTAGAGACCTGAAAGTCAAAACTATTTGAGTAAATGAAGTGTAGGTCATATTAAACATAGATTTTGACATAATGTAGGGCCGCGTTATTGTGTCTACATTTAAACTTTAGATAAAAATAGGTCAAATTCGACGTAGATTTTAACGTAATGTAATGGCGATATTGCACTTTATCTCATCTATAGGTCAAATGAGACGTAATTTTTTATGTAATTTAATGACACTTTTGCACCTCTTTTTGACCTGTACGTTAAAAAGTAGGTCAAATTTAAGTCGTGATGACCTCTTGGAAAAAAGAACGTTTAAAAAATTCTCATAATGCGGCGGCGAAATGTTTTTATATAATCAGTGTAACCTTCGTGTAAGCTTACCTCAACCTTACAGTGTAAGGTTACTGCAATCTTACAGCAGGATGGTGTCTATGTGGGAACAGAATGAGCGTGAGTGAGTGAGAATATGTCACTAATTCATATATTAATGGTATTCACCTGTTTGAGTTCCAACAGTCATGAATTTTTTTTCATTAGTAGAATGTTGAAAATTATTCTGTTTTGTTTTGCTTTTGTTTGCCAGTGAGGTTGAGGTGCTCTTAAACTTGTTTACTTCTCCATCTGTAGATGAAAATAATTAAACTTTTATTGAATTAGAAAACATAATTAATTTAAACAAAATAATTGTAGATATATTTTTTTAATTACATTTATTTTAAATGAATAGTATTATTATTTACTTTTCATTGAACAAAATTTAATTTATTAATTGAAATAGAATATTTGAAAAGGGGACATATTGTTGAATTCCTTTTATTTTTAAAATGAAGAGGAATGTAATTTAAAATGTACTGTATTATCGAGTTATTTTCGAGTTCTTGAATAAATTCGAGATTTAGAGAAAATTCAAATATTTGTCACATATATATTATAATTATAAAAGTTGAAATAAACTTTGAAACTGAATACTTATTTGTCTTATTTATTGAATAAATTTTAATTTTTCTACTTTTTAAAAAATTTTTAATACATTAAAAAAATGTTAAAACACCATCAATAGTAATTATATCACCACCAGTCACAACAATACCACCAATAGAATAACTATAATATCGCGTTTGTTCTTGTGATATACGTGTGTTAAAAAATAGTATGCACGTAAATAAATCTATTGGTTGTAGTTGCCATATAGATATTGCAAAGTATAATATTTTTGCGTTATCCAATGAAATTGGAAAGATTGCTTTCCATATAGAAGCAATTTTTTAAATACTATGGTTGTGTAAACCATATTATATTGTTGCACTAGATGTGGATAATGTTTTGATATATGTTTTGTGTAATCATTTTCATGTCATTCATTAAAAAATTAAGGTTTAATTTATTATTATCGCTTCGGTCTATTGATGAGTGTATATAATCGTTTGTGAGTTTATTGTAAATATAATGATATAACTGTTTATTAATTATTATTGTCATTTAAAGGTGAAAGAATTTAACAATTATTCCGAATCAAAATTTCTCGAAAATAAATTTCTTGAGTAAGCACTAGATTTCGTTATGAAAATACAATACGAAACATATGAAAAATATATTGTATTTTCATAACGAAATCTAGTGCTTACTCAAGAAATTTATTTTTGAGAGATTTTGATTCGGAATAATTGTTAAATTCTTTCACCTTTAATATTAATACTAACGAATGATAAATTCACTTTCTTCTATTAATGTCATTGTTTATTAAAAAAACGCTGCATGTATTTTCCGATATACTATTATAGCATCTTTTATTTACATAGATAACACATATGTGCCTGTACACGAGAAAACGTGCCTTAGCTCCCGAATATGAACTCTACGGGAAACGTATTAGAAGCTGGACCTTCCTGATTAGCTCAAATTATATTGATGTTTGAACATTTATAATAAAAAAATGTATAATTAAAAAGTATTTTTAACTTTTGTACGTGAAAGAGGAACTTAAAATCTATAGAGTCCTATTAAAATTCGACATTACTTTTTTGGGAGCTAAGGCACGTTTTGTAGTGGACCCTCACATATGTATTCTATGAGTCCCTTTTTATAATTTTGGATCACACAACAATATTTCTCTTGTTGCTCGAACCATACAAATAGTAATTTCAACCCGTATTTAATAATTATCGTTTTCGTTCACAAACACTCACTTCTAGCTTGTGTACCTGAAACTGCTAACTATATTTTTGAAAATAAACTATTTTTGTACTTAGATGAATAATATAGCTATTATTGTTTCTAAATTATGTTAATAGTGCAATTTTTAAATCACAAGAAAAAAATTATATTCAAAGAAGCTTTTATGTCCGAGTTATTTTTTCAATTAATAGGTAAAAATTAATAAACTTTTTACACGAATATTTCTTCGACATGTAATGTAAAACATTTTATTTATTGGTGAGATATTCTAATTTTTATTTTCTTTATTGCTCTATTTATTTTATTTATTCTAAAAAAGTTTTTATCAATGATATCTCTGTTTTTATATCCTATATTATTTTGATTTATTTATTATTTTGTATTTTGTTCTATTTGATTTTTATTTTAACTATTACTTCATTTATATTAATTTTATTGATTATTTAAGGTTTTTATAAATTATTATTTAATGTCTTCGTGTTTTTGTATTAATTTTTTATTTATTCAATGTTTTTTTCTAAATTATTATTTAATGTCTTCGTGTTTTTTTTTTGTAATTTATTTTGTATTTTTGTTTTTCTGTATTATTTTAAAGACTCCCTGAAGAGGAAATCGTGTTGATTTTCGAAACGTTGGAGTAAATTTTATATTAAATAACTATTGGTCCAAATGTATTCGTGTAAGAAGTTTATTAATTTTTACCTATTAATTAAAAAAAATTATATTTCTTATCAAATATTACCTGACACAGAATCGTGAATGGAAATGTGATCATTGTCTTCCTCTAAGAAGTCATTATCCTCATCTTCTTCGTCAGTTAAAGTAACTTTTAATGGGGGTTTTTCTGTTTAAAAGTGGTAATTTTATTAGTTATTTCTAAGTTATTTAAATGTAATGTGTATATATTTATAAATAATCGTGATTTCCAATTTTAATGAAAGATGATATATGTATATACTGAAAAAAATTATATTGGCGATTTTGTTATACTCGTATAGTTAGGACGTATAGCTAATACAGCAATACTTTATCTGTTCTTCAAATACAGTATTGGTGTTCTAAACAAACATATTACTGTCTCTCACATACATATGGATGTTCTACACTGCGTATAGGTAGAACAGCAATAGGGGAGACGGGGGCGTAATGGATCACTTCAATTTATTCAAAATAATGTACTTGACATACTGTAAGTTTGTACCAAGTTTCATTGTTATTTATTTATTATTGTTAAAAATATGGTAGAAAAAGTGATTGTGAGGCTTGAAAGTAAATTTTCGATTTTTTGTTATATCTTTTTCAAAATTACTTGTAAAAATGTTTTGTATATCAAGTTTTGAGCTTTAAAAAACATTTGTTGACAGCCATACTTACTTACAGCCATTTAATACTTACGGTATTGACAAAAAATAATAAAATTTTCAACGAACACCTCCGGGGCGAAATGGATCACTTTGCTTATTTTATTAAGAAAAACCTATTATATTTAAAATATTAATAAAATAATCCTGTCAAGTTTAATTTCTTGTAATTTGTATTTTAATAAGTACCAATGATAACCTTTTATAAAAAAAATAACTGAAGAATAGTTTTTTTAAGGAAATGGATTTTGCATTTGGCTACAATTTGAAAATTTGAAAATTGCAGGAAAATGTTTAAAGTTTAAATTAAATATGTTTAATTTTCAATATTCTTTGTTATAAATGTATAATAGAAACCAAAATTATCAATAATGTAATAATATTTGATAATCTAAATTATAATTTCATTGCTGATCCATTACGCCCCGGCCCGAGGCGAAATTCCTCACCTTGCATTTCTCCAAAAACATTGTTTTAGAAAAAAAGTATAAGTGATATTAGGGTGCACTCTTTTTTAACTGAAAGCTGAGATGTTAGGCTAAGTTTTCCATATGTTGAAATTTTTATTAAAGCCAGAAGGACGAAGTTAAGCAACAAAAAGTAAAAATTGATTCATTACGCCCCGGTCTCCCCTACTGTATGGCTGTCCCATATCCACCAATATAATACGTGAGTATTACCCATATTTATGGCAGTATCAAAAATATATTTTTTTCTGTGCACTAATATATTTTAATACCCTGATTACGAAAATGAAATTTGTAAACATTATTCGAAATTAAAAATTACCTGAATTCAATTTGTCAAATATGAGCGATTCTGTATCAAAATTCTCATCCTCTGATGGTTCAAATATTTCTACTTGTTTTGATTGAGTATCAAGTTTTTTGGCGATATTACTCACTGTTAAAAAATTGATAATTCTATTTATTACAATAAAAATTTTCAGTTCTCAAGAGAATAAAATAATTTAGAATATTAAGAATACTTTATTTTAATTTAAGTAAGGGAAAGAAATTGAAAACAATAATATTATTATTTTTATATGTTAAACTTTTTCAAACTAAATGTGTACATCTTTCAACGTTACCTTTAGAGTTTACTTTTACGCTTTCATTTTTGCTGTTATCTGGATTCTTTGCTTTCGGTTTACTAGAAACAATTCTGTCGAAATCTGTTAATTTTAAAACATATGTTTAAAATTAATAATTAAATATTTAATTATACTTTTATTTTACATAATTAGGGACACTAAACAATGTTGAAACATGAAAGTCACCCTGTCGGCACAGAACATTAGGAACGTTTTTAAAACGTTTCATGTCTGGTAAGGGACATGAAACGTTCTAAAATCGTTTCAGGAACGTTCTTAAAATGTATCGCGATTTTTGTGTCCACTGAGCATCTTATGTAACTATTAATTTGAATCAGTTAAAAATTGTGGTTTTAACTGACAATTAATGACTGACTTTTTGCTTTTAAATCAGTTATTTTTAACAGATTCAAATTTTGAGAGTAATACAGCATTGCAAAAGATAACCCTCCTGTTTTGTTTGTTGTCTACAAACCATTCCAATTACAATAAGTTATTAGAAAAAGTAGTGGGAACGTTTAATGCATAACAAATTTTGTTAGCAAATATGGGGCAAAATTCCTCAACTGCCCAGGTCAAAAAATGAATTTTCTCTAAACTTTGCTAAAATGTTACTATTATTAGTAGAAGTGTGAATATAAATTTTTTTTGAATTTAATAAAATATTTTTTGAGTTATGGACTTTCCAAATTCTGATTTTTTGAAAATATCTTTTTTTTCGATTTTATATATTGATAAGTAAAATTAATCAAATTTAAAGTATGAATAGTGATTTTTAAAGAGATTTCACGGGCTATAAGCTGGTAATGAAAAAAGTTGTTTTCTTTCAATTTGACCTTAGAATTCAAGGTCAAATTCTTAATTTCAATATATCTCGAAATCAATGTTTTTTATTTTGTTCTAACCTCTTTCAATCGAAAGCTTACCTTTTTTCCTATGAGCCATGTAAATATCAGAGTGGGCCCGTGAAAATTTTTAAAGAAATTAATTATAAATCATCATTTTCTATGTAAAATAATGATAAATTATTATTTTCCTCAAAAATTTTCACTGGCCCACTCTGATATTTACATGGCTCATAGGAAAAAAGGTAAGCTTTCGATTGAAAGAGGTTAGAACAAAATAAAAAACATCGATTTTGAGATATATTGAAATTAAGAATTTGACCTTAAATTTTAAGGTCAAATTGAAAGAAAACAACTTTTTTTCATTACCAGCTTATAGCCCGTGAAAACCCCTTTAAAATTCACTATTCATACTTTAAATTTGATTAATTTTACTTATCAATATATAAAATCAAAAAAAGATATTTTCAAAAAAATCAGAATTTTGAAAGTCCATAACTCAAAAAATATTTTATTAAATTCAAATAAAATTTATATTAACACTTCTACTAATAATAGTAACATTTTAGCCAAGTTTAGAGAAAATTCATTTTTTGACCTGGGCAGTTGAGGAATTTTGCCCCATATACGTTTTTTACAATAAATGATTTTCAAAAAGTGTTATTTTTCTTAAAGTAGGTACCTTTGTCATTAAAACAAGAAGACATTTTTGAAACCACTTCGTCATCTATAATCCTTTCGCATCTGTTATGAACTGTTTCGCGATCTGAATATAAAAATATCCACATTAATAAAAACACAACTATGTTTAAAAATTGCGAAATAATTTATAATTTAATTAATATTTAAAAAATTGATATTTTTTATAAAATAGGCGTAAGTGTAGCCTAAGTGTGTCAATTATGGAGACTTTTTGAAAGATATAATTACTTACTATTTTAGAATAATAAAGTTATTTGAAACTGTTTGAAAAAACTATTTTCAAACTTATTCGATGCAATATTGTACATAAAGAAACACTTTTAAAGAATTACTAACTTAAATATTTAAAAAATGAAAATTGTTAAGCACCAGAATTGTCATATATTCATTGAATGTATATGATTTATTTCTATGCACATTTTAACCTTAAGGGGACATTCCAGTTCGAAACAGGCAAAAAGTAGGCTTTTTTAGTATATATTAATAAAATAACTATGACATTCATTTATAAAATTTCTTTTACGTGTAATAAATAATTTATTTTAGAATTTGTAAAAAAAAATTTCAAAATGGGTCGCTGATTACGAATATGACATAATTTTTTCAAAATTAAAAACGGCGGATGCAATATGGTGGACGAAAAAAATATTTTAAAAAAATTAAAATGAAAAAAATTTCTTTTCCGCCATATTGAATCTGCCATTTTGAATTTTTAAAATTTGATATCTAATTTGCGATCAGCAACACCAAATACATTTTTTATTGTCTTTTTTAAAAAATGCAAATGAGAAAACTTTAAATCATTCGATTGCTTATCCGTATACAAGAACATATTTGACATGGCGAAGAATAATTTTGAACTGGAATTTCCCCTTAAAAGACATCCTAAAAAAGTAATCTTACAACTAGAGAAAAAATCCTATTCTATTATCCTCTCAAAACAAGAGTATTATTTTTATTTTTTTTAAGTTCAAATGTCTCAAACATTGAATTAAAATTAAATAAATAGAGGAATAAATATATTAATTAATGTAAGTAATTAACTTTTACTTATTAATTATATTTATTCCATTAAATACTTTTAATTCAGTGCATCAAATTGACTTTTTTTCTTATTAGATGTCAGAGTGGTCTTATGAATATGGGTTTTGTAATTATCGATTTAAGCTTTAATTTAAGTCTAATTAGAAGTCTTAAGCAAGTAATGTTTAAAAGAAAGAAAAATTACTAAAAACTTTAAAAAATACCATTTCTATGGTTTTTACCCTTATTCAAAATCCTGAAGAGATATACAGTTTGGAATCTCAGAAACGTGATCAGTACACAAAAATATAGTGGAAACCACTCTAAAATCCAATAAAAAAAACTTTGTTTACCTGTGTTATTTATTTATATCTTTTTTTTGAAACCCTCTTTATTTATCAATTTCATTAAATACAAAGAACTGTACATATATGTTTTTCACAATATGGTATTTCGCGCCTGTTATATAGTGTCTAACTTATCGAAATATTTTTGAACATGTTTAAGTCGTATATTTATGAATTTATTTTTGCTTGTACATTAAATTTTTGATTTTTTACTGGTAAAAAGGTCGTTATAAAAAAAGCCAGTAAATATTAAAGATAAATAAATAAAATTAAAAATAGTTAACAAGAAAATATACTCAACAGTATCACAACAATATACAACACACAAAAATAGAGCCGCAGAATGAGTAAGCTGGAAGCCTAGTAAAACTAGCGTCATTATTTAAGACATAAGTATTGAATATGGGAGGTTTGTTTTATTTTAAATGGCTTAGTTTCATTAGTATACATTTTAAAATTTTTTAGTGCATTAGCATTATTAATTTGTTTATTATAAAAGTTGTATGTAAGACTAAAAATAGTGTCATGAATATTTGATATTTGCAATATTTGTCTGATTTTTTTATTTGATGTTCTTGGAGGTACATCAACAAATCTTGTCAATATTTTACTTTCGAATCTTAATATTTTTATCAAGTTAGCGTTACTCCATACTGGTATGGCATACAATGCCACCGGTCTCACCAAGCTTCTGTATAAAATTGTTTTATTTTCAATATTAAGCTTACTCTTTTTATTTAATAGACTATTTAATAGTCCTGTAACCTTTTGCCCCTTAGTGCAAGCATTATCGATGTGTGCCCGATAATTTAGTTTATGATCCATTATAAGGCCAAGATACCTAACATTATCGCACATTTCAATATTTACACCATCTATTGTGATTTTAATTTCATTTTCTTTCTTTTTCTTCTTTCTCTTACTAAATACAATAAACTTAGTCTTACTAGCATTAATTTTTAATTTTCATCTGTGGTAGTACCTCAGGAGTGTATTCAGGTGGTTTTGTATGTATTCCGTCGCTTTATATTTTTTCCATGAAGAGGAAAAAACAGCTGTGTCATCTGCGAATATTGAGATTTTCGTATTCTTGTCAGTAGGGATATCATTAATATAATAAATAAATAAAACTGGGCCCAGAATGGACCCCTGAGGCACCCCAGCTGCAACAATTTTATATTGCGAGTTTTCGTTGTCGAATACAACTCGGAAGGATCGCTGTTTCAAGTAGCTTACAAGCAACTTTATAATATATAAAGGCAAACCTAATGTTGACAATTTATAAATAAGACCCCTGTGCCAGACGGTATCAAAAGCCTTCTCAATGTCAAGAAACACTGCGGCTGTGTGTCTGTTTAGGTTAAAATTTATTGTTATCTCATTTGTAACTCTAGCTAATTGTTGAATTGTACTATAACTTTCTCTGAAACCAAATTGTTCGTTGATAAGTTTATTATTGTTCCTTTCAAAAATTTTAATTCTATTTAAAATAATTTTTTCAAATAGTTTACTAAGAGTTGATAATAAACTGATTGGGCGATAGTTTTTTGGGAAGAGATTATTTTTGCCAGTTTTATGAAAAGCTAAAATGTTTGCTTTTTTCCAATCAGTGGGAAAATATGACAATTTAAAGCAAGCGTTAAAAATGTAATTTATTTGAACAACAGATTTTTTAGTGAGGTTTTTTAAAACTACGTTTTGTATACCGTCAGGACCAGGAGCCTTTCTTGGCGCTACATGTTGTAATATTTTTTTAATTTCACTAGGTGATGATAATTCTATAGTCGTTGGAACGAAATTACTCTTTTTAATATCACAGTACGCTTTATTTACAATTTTTTCAGTGTCTTTATCTCCAAGGTCGCGAGTGAGATGATGCACTTCCTCGAAATAATCTGCTAATACATTAGCCATTTCTTTTTTATTATAAGTTATTCCCGATGGGCCATGCAATTTAACGATTGACCCTGGGTTGGCCTTAGTAAAAGTTTTAGCGGTTTTCCAAATACTATTATCTTTAATATTGAGATTTTTTAATTTATTATTCCAATTTTCATTATAAAATATTTTTATTTTTGTTTTAATAATATTAGATAAATTATTTTTAGTTTTTCCGCAGATAATCTAATTTAGTTCTCTGATATATTTTACGGATTATATTGCGCTCAGTTATTAAGTTTTTAATTTCTTGGGATAAGGGAAGACGAGCAGCCATATATCTCTGTTCTCTCCTAGGCACGGCATAATCTATGGCATTATTAATTAATTGTGTAAGTTGAGTGACTGAACAATCGATTTCATCACATGTTTCAATATTATTGTTAATCGTTAAGTTGTCATTTAAGTAAGTTCTAAATTTAGTCCAATCTGCATTTTTATAATCTAAAAAGTTTTTTTGTTTGCATTGTATCTGTAAACTATTTATTGTTAATAATATTGGCAGATGGTCGGAATCCAATTCGTCTATAGTTTCTACTTCAATATTTTTATTTATATTTTTATTGATTTCTATATCAATGAAACTAGGTAATGAATTACATGCATGAGGGAACAATGTTGGTTTATCCGGAGGAATTACTTCTAACAAATTATTTGAAATATAATTAAAAACTGTGCGTCCGTTTTTATTGCTTCTACTGCAATGCCACAGACCATGCTTTGCATTGAAATCACCGATTGCCAAAATTCTATTATGTTCACTAAAAACTTTATCCAATTGAGCAGATGTTAGGTTTTGATTTGGAACATAAATTGAGGCTATAATAATATTATTATTTAATTTTATGCCAATAGCTTCTACATTTTCAACTCTAAAATCCACCTGGACAAAATCTATATTTAATTTTACTAGGATGGCGACACCGCCTCCCCTACTCCCATTATTTTCTCTATCTTTCCTAACAGTTTTATAACCGGGAGTAACAAATGTTTTTTTATTATTTAGTTTCGTTTCATTAAGTAAAAGAATATCTATTGCATGGCTATCTAGGAAGTGCCTCATCTCGCGCTGTTTATTTATAATGCCATTCGCATTCCAATGTGCTATTACTAAATTGTCTTTTTTACAATCCATTACTAAACTTTAATATATATTCATTAAATATTATGGCATGTTCTAATTTATCATTAGTTTGATCCAACGCTAATAGTAATTCTTTGGCCATTTGTATCATATTTTTTAAATTATATTTTTTTGCAATAAGCTTACCCACTTCCGCAAGTTCCACGAGTAGGGGCGAGGCATGTTGATGTGAAGTATTTATTTATATTATCATTCTAAAATTATTTATTAGAGGCTTACGTTTCGTAATAGAAGCATGTTTTCTGAATTCATATCGAAACTGATCAATAGCTTCCAACAATTTCAATCTGTAAAATTTAAAAATAACTTTTTGAATATCGTACTGATTTTAGTTTATTTCAAATTGAGGTAAGTATGCTTAGAAATTATTTTTCATGTAATTATTGTAAATAAATAAAATAATTCCAAATTGAAATACTAACTTGTCTGTGCTATATATTAGTTTATGCCAAACGTCCCTTAATTTTACAGGGATTTCTAACGAAAATTTTTTTTTTTCTTTTCTCTCGCTTGTGATTAATTCCTTGAGTTTCGCTGTATTAAAAAAAATTAAATAGTTATTTTAAGTAATAGGATAAAAAATTTTATCCAATAAATCAGAATAAATGAAATCATAGCTTTACGAAAAACAAGAATTTGCTAATTTTAAGTAATAGGATAAAAAATTTTATCCAATAAATCAGAATAAATGAAATCATAGCTTTACGAAAAACAAGAATTTGCTAAGCAAAATCTTATACATTATATTTGTTATGTTTTTTTATGATCTGCTGCATACATTCTTGAGTTAAATCTATTGCGTAATTATGTTGGAGATTATTAAATTTAAAAATATTCTATTATTTCTCGCAAGCGGTAAAGAAAAGTCCTATTTAGTTAGAATAATTTTCTGATTTAATTCTGTGTTAATTATTTAGAAATTAGGATTTGTTAATAAAATTGAAAATTAATTAAAATATCTAATAGAGGCATTAATAGATTCCACATAGATTTTCCTACTTAGAGAGAAAGGGTATTCAAGTCATGGTCTGATTCAAATATTTAATTGTGGTCTACATTGATCTAGTTAGATTCAGTGCCCAATATTCTCCTAATCAGACATTTCTAGTGAGGTTGTCCTAACTAATTTCTCATCAGTGCCGTCCTTCAAATGAAGCAAAGTCAGTCAATTTTCACATAGGTATAGAGTTTTGTATTTTTCAAATTGACTGCTAACAATTATAAGTAGTCAATTCAAAAGAATAGAATGTTTGACGAATAAATATGAAATGTTTATTCTTCTCAGTTGACAGCTTCGAATTTCAGAAGTGCATAATTTGTGAATGCATAAATTTTGAATGTGTTGACTCAGTTGTAAGTAAAAAGTTTAATATAACAGCCCTGTCCTTTGTCATACAACTTTTAAAATGTCTGTCTGGAACTTAATCGGTTTTAAATGTTAAATTAAAAGTATTAGATTTTAGTAGGACTGCTTACAAATGAAATAAAATAAAATTATTTTTAGTTCATCGTTTTGATTTGGTTTTGTCAAAGTTTACTACGAAGATCTACTGGATGTATGATTGACATAGAGTCATATCTCGTAATTGCAAGATTCGGAGTTCGAAGACTCTCAATATTGCAAGCGCTTTTAAGGCGGACCCTGTCATCATTGCAAAATGACGTCAGCTCACGTTATCAACTATCAGTGCTGACGATTGGGTTGCAATGAAGGTTTAAAACGTTTTTAATGTTTTCGTGTGCACTCAAAAAGTATACTTATAGTCATCTTTAGAAAGCTATAAAGTAAGCGTGGTATAAGTGTCTTGCGTTTATGAGAATTAAAGACATGGAAATTTACACTAATCTTGTAATGATGAGACACGACTCTAAATCGACGGATATATTTTTCTAACAGTATACACGAAACCTACTCGTGGTCTTCTACTAGGTAAACTAGAGCTTGTTTCACACGAACATATATATATATATATATTATATATATATATATATATATATATATATATATATATATATATATATATATATATATATATTAAACTACAGACTACGTAAATTATAATTTAATCAGAATTAATAAAAAAGAGAATAATTTACCGAATAATTCTCCTGGCTTCTTAGATTTCAAAAGAGGATCTACAATTTTCCTACATATCGCGAGTACTGAATCATATCTTTCAGGTTCTGTTTGTGCAACAGAAACAATCTCTTCCATATCAGAAGTTAGAAGACATTGAATATTTTGTGCAAAAGATAATCCATTTTGTGACTTGCATTTTTTAGCTGTTTTCAATAAATGTAAGCAACCATCTGGGATTTTTGACGTAGGTAATAAAGGCAATACTAAAGCAATACTTAAAAGATTATTTTCATCATTTATCTGATTGTTCTGAATCCAATAATCTATCATTATCTGTAATGTAATGTGTTACAACTCTTAAATTAAAAAAATATTTATATTTTTCACAGATATACGGGAGATTGGGTTTTGTGGGCCATTGGGAATTTTTTTTAAAATTATATATATTCCCCGAGTTCTATATGGACCATGAATAAATACATTTTTTATTAGCATTGTCTGTTTTTACAACGCTTTATGAACCGTAAACAAAAATTATCAGAAAAATTGCATTGAAATATTTATTTTGAGCGTTCATGTTTTTATAGTTTTTACAAGGATTTTCAAGAAAATTGAGGTAAAAAAATTGGTCCCACAAATCCCCACCTCCCTCTACAGTAGTTAAGTTAATAGATTCGGAGATATTTTAACGTATTCCACTTTTAATACAAGTACACGGAGAGAAAAATCTATCGTTTGTAGTATAATTAATCATGCTTTCAACGTATGGGATTGTTTCATAGTATAAGTTTCACAGAATATTGAGATCACAGAAAAAGCTAAGACAAACATAGCCTTTTTGCTTGAATCGCAATGGTTTAAACGCGTGGCGCTTTTTTCTGTATAAAACTAATTTTTAAGAAAATATAAAAAAGATTTGTTTAATATAAACTTATTAACATGTAAATAATTAAAAAATTATTTTAAGCAAATATTTATAGACTCATTTAAGCTGAATTACAAAACAAATATTGGAAGTTTGGTAAGCAACAGAATCAACAGTATCAACTAAACTTCACAGAACTTTTACAATATTTCAAAAATATGTAAATAAACATATAGTTTATAAATTTAAAATTTTAAACGTTATTAGAAACATTATTCCGGAAATATTTATTCCTTTCTATGCGGTACGTACCGGATAGGCGTGTCCTAAAAGTCCCATTGCAGGAACAGCTTGGCAAAATACCGTGATGGTCTTGAAAATGTACTAAAGTTGAGGTGTTTTACCTTTGAATTATAAAGGTAGAATACTTCAAATGTTTCAAAGTGGAGACATAAACGTCTTACATTGAGACACTATTTTTATAGTGTACCTAATGCGTGACGCGTTTAAACCATTGCAATTCATGGAAAAAGGGCATGTTAGTTTTAGGTTTTTTTGTGATCACAGCAATGCAAAAAAAGGAATGAATTTATTCTATATTGCTAAGAAAAACTCAGAAGAAAGGCATGGATTGGTAACATACTACAAACGCTAGTTTTTTCCGTGTGTAAATTCTGAACCTGATGCCATCCAAACAAGTGTAGTGGGAACAAGACCCATAATGAAGGGTGACCTGCTTCTAAAAATAGAAGACACACAAAGGAAGGAGATGTTCACCGAGGAGGTGAAAATAGTTGTAGGTTAGCTTAGTAAGTTGTAGATTGTGAAAAGAAAGGTTACATTGGCAACTATGAAGCCCAGGAAAGCTTGGTGTTGATTTTGGGGGCACCATCAGCCTCTAGAAAGGTAACGGTTATAGGGTCTAACAAGCATGGCTTGAAGTTTGCTGTTGTAGTCACGGGTTTGGAAGAAGCTGAAAGGATTGAAAAGTTGTGACGCAAAAAGGAGGGCTTTAGGTCGTGCCCAAGTAGAAAAAGATGTATGTCGCTTGTTGCAATAGGTGCCTGGGCTATAGCGACATAGGAAGAGGTTATAAAACGGTAGACAGATTATGCAAGAAGAGGCACGGCGACAAAGTTGACGTCAATCATAGCTGTTATCAGAATTCGCCCATCAACAACATTCTGTTGGATCAACCAATTATCATTAACCCAGACTCCAGTAGCACAAAATGTTCCAGCAACATTGACAACATTGAGGCAAACATTGGTAATGTTCAGACAATGTTCTCAATATTGCTGTAACATAACGTGCTACTGAGTTTTCGGGATGGCCATTGAAGAAGACAAAAAAACTCTCGATATAACGAGAAATTAATATGTTAAAACAAGTACGGCACGAAAGGGTTGTGCGAACAAAAAATGGGATCTTCATCTGACAAAATTAAGGCTAATAGGTAGTTCTGTGAGTCGAATAATAGTACAGATTAAAATGGAAATGGTTTTTAGTGGGTCGACCAGAACAAGATAGGTTCTGGTGGACACATAAACTCACAGTATACCAAAGTAACTGAATTTACAAATTTTCCACTTTATTATGGGTATCAGCTACCCATGTTACAGACAACTCATACACATGTCACATGGGTTAAGTATTTGTAAACGGCGTCTGAATTGTTTATGGGCATCATCCATCACGAAGATAGATACCAGCTACACGCAATGCTTAGACAGCAGTCTTCTTGATTTTCCTGCAGCGCGAGGCTATTATTGGGTAGCTGCTGCTTTAAACAAATATTTATTATCACTATTCCAAAATCAACAATTGAGGATACAGTGAAAAACATTAACTGCTGCATGGAAAAAGGGATGGTAAAAGGATGTCTGATCTATGATTAAAAGACATTTCATTTATTTGTATTTCGAAATTTCAACTATGATCTTTGTAAGTTTTACTATTTAAAAAAAAATTATTTTTAAAAATATTAATTTCTCATTATGAATATATATATATATATATATATATATATATATATATATACTTCTCGAATGTGAAACCAGGAAGTTGTGTAAATGACATTGAAAATCTCTATTGAGCAATCAACTACATCTTTAATGATTGGACCGACGATCAAATTTACTTCATTCAAATCTTCTTGCTCTTTCAGATATTTGAAAGCTTGTTTTATACATTTTTCTTCTAACTTGGACGAAACGATCGAATACGCTATAATACACTAAACAAATAAATAGAAATGTTGCATTTGTACAATTAATATTACAATATTTTAATATATTTTAAGAAAGGTGAATATTATTATAAAACTTTTATAATGTAGGGGAGACTGGGGTAAACCTGCTGAGTTTGTGTCAGATCGATAGAAATCTAGTAAATTGTTCTCTACATCCAAATTACTTTACATAATTTAAAAGCTTATGATTTCTACTAAAAAATAAAAAAGAGTTTTTGATTGTTCGTTTTTAGTTTTACTTACAGAAAATTTTTAATTAATATATACCATATTTGAAAATCACAATTTCCCAGGGGAAATCCGCTCACTTTATTTTTTCAAGACGAAACAGTTTTATTTGTTAAATATGAAAATTTGTCTCATTTTTGTCTTGAGTATAACTTATTTTTAATAAAGTACGGGTTTTATTAACAAATCTATAAAAAGTATATTATGGTTTAATAAATAATAAATATGCTTTTTAAGAATTACAACTATGGATTTAATGAATGTTATATTTTATTAAGAGAAAATGAAATGTGGTTACAATTTTGGATTTAAGAAGTTATAAATTTTATTATTGTTAAAATATAATTAAGTTACTTTATTATAAATTTTAAATTTAAAACCAAGTGACCGGCTGTACCCCGAATATATTCCTAACATTTTATAATAATTTTAATTAAATATTTTAAGTAAAACAAAACTATATATGTGCTTTAAAAAAGGACATGTAATAGTAATTAGCGACTGACGAACTTTAGTAAAATTTTCACTGAAATTCAGTCGTATGTCATTGAAAATTAACGAAAATATCACTTTATTTTATTCTTTAAGGTATCATATCTCCTAAACGAAATATTTGCAAAATTTGAATAATTTTCACCGCACTGAACCAGATATATTTGCTATCAAAGTTGCGTTTTTTTGTATGTAAAACATGAGTAATGGGTGTGGGAATAAAGTAACATGTGAGGAATCCCAGTCAAATTTGACTGCATATTTGTGATGGAAAAAGTAGTCCATACCACGTGTCACATAGACATTAGCGCCCTCACCTAGGTAAAATTTCAATTTAGCGAATTTTGACCCCAAAATCAGATTAAAATTAATACTCTGTTTTTCTTGTGCGACAAGAGTGACGCATTTGCTGGATCTGTTTAAGGCACGCGTGTGTGTTATTTAGCTCCTGTACAAGCAATATGTCTGACATTATGTACAATTTTGTTATGTAGATAATTTTACATTGTACTTAAATTGGCTGTTTTCGACGCTCGCCCAAAATTTACTTCCTGACTATTTATGATAGGACAAATTTGACAAGATATTATTTATTATTGGAACACCTCTAACTTGAGGTAAACATTGAGTTAGTGCCGAAACCAGCCATTGTG
This sequence comes from Leptopilina drosophilae, assembly GCA_032873175.1. Lineage (NCBI taxonomy): Eukaryota > Metazoa > Arthropoda > Insecta > Hymenoptera > Figitidae > Leptopilina > Leptopilina drosophilae. The sequence goes on from CM065483.1 coordinate 42,186,262, forward strand.
AGTTCTACAGTAGTTATGGTTTGTTGGAGAGATACTTTTTTATTTTGGACTTAACCTGAAGAAAAAAATCATTCTTATTAATTCGTAGGGATAAGTAGTCTAGGTTAAGACCATAATTTCATTTTATCATATAATTTGTAAGTGTATTTATCTTTGGTTATCTTTTTTAGAAATTATAAGCAAACTCAAATAAAGGACATTCTTTAATAAAATTCACTTTATAAATATTTTAAGATTCTTATACGCATTAAAGAGGACAAACTTGATTTATCTTAATATATACATGTATGAAAATTATGGATACAATTTAAGCAGTATCCCACACTAGACCACTCTCCGATATTTTAATATAATTTAAACTTACCTCTTTTTCAACTTTTGTGTACATATTCAAAAAGGTTATACTAAAACTTTCGAATCTTATCTGAAAAATTTAAGGAAATTAAAAGACAATATAAAGTTCCAAATAAATGTAAAGTTAGTGGATAACATTTTTTCTATTAGAAATTAAGGTCTTCTATTTATAAAACTTATTTCTGATTTTAAATAATTGCAATAATATATTTTTTCTAACGCCTGCTCTGAAACAATTACTCTTCTTGTTTAAAAAGTATGTAAAAAGTAGCTCTTATCAACTTCTTAAAAGAGAGTTGTAAAAGTATACAACACTTCCGAAGAAACCTTTCCTCCCATTGCATTGGAGAAAACATTGCCTGTAATTCGTGATGAAAAAAATAACTCATTTTCATCACTACTTGCACAATGTATTATTATGGTGTAGTCTCATGTGAGCTAAAAACGCAAAACCGAAAACAGAAATTTATGAGACTTAAATGGATAGTGAAATCTGACTGTCTCTCTTGCACTTGTAAAATTCTGCTTTTGATTTTACGTTTTCTAATTCCATAGGACTGCATACTTATTTAATTAAAATTGATACAATTTAAAATTTTATTTAATGATTCAAAAAAGAAAGGCATAATAGCTATTTTTAGTCAATAAAAAATGGCGCTACTATATAACACATGCTTTACACAAAAAAATCCAGTCGCATTTTTGTTGTTTCTCAAAATGAGACTATGTTAAACCCCAAATAACGTGGCGCCACCTAAGAGTCTCTTCCCATAGAACCGAAACTTTCATAAAAATTTATTAAATATTTACTTGTAATATTCGGCATATTTAACTGAAAAGTTTAGTGAAAATTTTTTTGTGCAACACCTGCTGGAAAAGAGATACTTTTCTTTAACATAAATGTAGCACAAAGTGATAAATTTCTGCACATTTAACTTTTGATTACTTTTCTGCACACTATGCATGAAAGAGTACTTTCCTGCACACTTTTCTGTAAACAGTATAATATACATTATAATCATCATAAAGCTATACTTATTGATTAGAAAAGTATAAAGATTACTTTTTTGGTAAACAGGTGTTGCACAAAGTACTATATTACATAACTTATGTATGGTTTCTTGCAGTAAATCCTAACATTTACGTAACTACATATTTTTGTATACGTGGACTACTAAAGATCAACTAAAGTGATATTGTAATTTTAAAAAACGTGAATTTTAATAATGTTGATATTTTATTAAATCGCAATTTAATTGGTATTAAAATCGAGCTGATGTTTCAATTTTTATTGCTGGGTGACCCTAAATGCTCCGTCAGAAAAGTTGAATTGAAAAAATAGGTCAATCGAAGCGTTTTTTAATGATCTACAAGATGATAATGATAGTTTCAAAGTTACTCCTACATTTTTCAACAAAACTTTCTAAAAAGTCTTATTTTCCAAAATTTTTTTATTTTTAAAAGTTTAATATTTCCTGTGAGTATGGACGAAAATTGTTCATTGAGGACTCAAAAGATGCGTCTAAAAAAACTCTACAAAATTAGAAAAAAACATTCATAGGTGTCCTAACATTTTTTTTAAAGTCCAGAGGTCAAATAACATAAAAATATGTTGAAAAATCGAAGTCGAAAAATTTTTGTATTACAATACTTCTTCTATATGTGACGCGACACGAGAAAAGGAACCTATCGCCTCAAAAGAGAATTTTACAGGGGGAGCGTTTAAAATGACGCCATAAGCAGAAAACCCATGTATTTACGAGGACACGTTCAACTTTCAGGCTTTATATTATTAAAAATATTTCAGATTTTTAACTTCTGATTTTTTTACGTAAAAGAGCAACTCAAAATCTATGGAATACGACTAAAAACTCAAAAATGTTATTTTTTTCGATAGGTCCCTTTTCTCGTGTCGCGTCACATATGTGGAAGCAACATTGTTGACTGTTTAATTCATTACATTAAAATGGGTTAAAAATTAATTAAATTTAATTAATTTAATTTTACAGAAATAAATAGAAGCGTATTCAAATGACATCATTTGAATTTAAACTTAATGATTTTTATCTAAATGAGTGTAGTTTTTGGAATTCTGCACAGAGAGAAATTTATAGTAGTGAGTAACATAATGATGGTTAGAGTGACTATCTTTAATGCTACATATACAGACAGCTATCTAGATAGTAACCGTTACTATCAAGATTATAGGGAATAACGTTTTGATAGTACGGGCCAGCATAATGATACTATCGTGTAACATCTGTTTTTAACATCAAAATCTTATTATCCATTTCTCACAGTGAGTGGAATCATTTTAATTCGTTTCAATTAACCTCTTCTTACCAGATGACCCTTGGTAGCGCGAAAGATAAAATATTTTTAACCCTTTAAAGCCCAACTTTTTTTAGAAAAATGCAATTTTCGTTATTTTCATTTTGTAAAACTGACTTCGGATTTGTTATCAGCGAAAACTTACAGACAGTTTGTACCAAACTGGCAGAATTTTTTTTAAAAAGATTAAAAATTAATTTTTTTCAAAATATATGTGTTTTAATTTCTTCTCTTATACAGAAAGTGACTAAAATATGTTGTGCAGCTCCAGATGTCATAGAAAAGTACTGTGCAGACATTTAAATTTTACTTTGACACGCAAGTTTCCTGAATGTTTGCTTCATAAACTTGCTATCAAGCGAATATTTTATTATTTATCTCAAGTTTACAGCAAACTTGCAGTGTAAACTTGCTGCAAAATTGCTGGGAAATGTGTTATCTGAGCTGCAGTAAAAAAATCGAACTCAAATTGAGTTAGAATCTGACTCATTTTAAAATGCAACAAAAATAAGTCAGGTAGATGACGCCACTTTCTGTCACTTAACATAGACTCATTTTGAATAGCAGAAAAAATTAGTAAAGGTTGCTTGAAAATAAGTCCAACTTTTTCTGTGTACTATTATTATATTTATTTCAAGACGCTATAAAATAAAAGATGAATTTAGTTGAAAACAAAGTTAAATAATTAAAATGATTTATTTTTAACTAAATCAATCTTTAGTTGGAAAGCTAATTGAATAAGCTTTTTAGTGCATTAAAGAGCACAAAGAGAAAAATTAAAAAAAAACTAAAGAAATGTAGCAGCGCAAAATGAGCGGCTACATTTTCATTAAAACTCGTGCAAAATGCAAGAGTTTTAATTTTTTAAAATTATCCTTTTTAATTTGTCGAGAACATTTAAGTTTTTTAAAATATAGCATTTTCTTTCAACCCATAAGAAAAAATAAACGATTTAATATCTTCCTTTTTACTCTTAAAGCAATTTTTTTATTTAACCGCTCTATTACTATATTTAATTCAATATTTAATTTTAATCATTTAACAAAAAAATAAAGATTTTTAATAAAAGTAAAATTTAAACTTTCTTTATTTCTAAAATTAAAGCTTTATTCGTACACTTTACGACTCACTATGCTAAAATAAAAAAATGGAGGATGTTGAAAAAAGTGGGGGTAATAAGCCTCTAAAAAAGTATTTTGCTTCTTTTGGTTATTGGAGTGGTTTTCAATGTATTTTTGTGCGCTGTACATGATTTTGGACTTCAAAATGGCCTAGCATGTAAAGATTGAAGCTTTAATTTAAGACTATAATAAAGTTTCCTGGTTAAGAAGAAAAAAATACTCAAATCCCTCAAAACTACATTTTTTGGGGGTCTTTACCCCTACTTTTCTCAAAACCTTTTACATTTTTCTGATCTTACGCACTTGGGTCTTAAAGTGCACAAATAAGGCTTTAATTTGAGACTAAATAGAAGTCTTTAGCACATCAGGTTTATGAGGAAAAAATTTCTTAAAACCGTCAAATACACGTTTTTCGGTGTGTTTCCCCCCACTTTTCTCAAAATCCTGACGTGCTATGCAATTTTGGAGACCGAGATCGTATTCAGCGCACAAAAATGCATGGGTAACCACTCCGATATATTAAAAAAAACCTTGTAGACCTGTGAAATTAATCATAATTTTTTTAGTAATTAAACATTAATTTATTTCATATAATGGATAAATTTCATCTTCAGATATTCATTTCAACAGTTTTCTTTGACTGGTTTTGTCTAATTATCCGAATATTATAACGGAATACTTCACCAATCCGACAGTTTTTTCCATGCAAGGTTCTAAATTGAAATCGAGTGAAAACTTTTTAATCACTTAAAGTGGAATATATTTTTGCTATTCTTTTTAATCCCTTTTAATTTCTTGTAAATCAAATCCCAAGGAAAAATCGAAGATCGGCATGGTACCGGGTCCGGACTTGTCGGTACCGGGCCGTCATTTCTGTCAGATGGGCGCCGGACCATGCAGAAATGATGACACCATTTGTATCCGTCAATATGTAGAATCCACACTTCGATCTAAGATGCATACAAGTGGGACGCTTTTCCGTGACGCTCCTATGTATATAGAAAATCATAGAAAGCGCCACGAAAAAACGTTCCGCTTAGCTGCTTAAATTGAAGTGTGGATTCCCCTGCATAGTCTATTAGTAATATATTAGTATATTAGTAATAATTTCCGCCATGACATAAATTAAATAATTAATATGTAAATTTTTATTTTTTCACTCTTTTTTGATGCCGGTTGAATTCCGGAAAACAATCGGCAACGCACTAATTTTTCTGTTGGCAGAACTCCTATACCGGTGAAAAAACAAATAAATTTTGAAGCCGGGCCAGCATCGGACCAGTTCTAATTTTTCTGCCAGGAGGACTTCTGTACCGGTGAAAAGAAAATTGTGATGCCGGGCCGGCACATGGATGGTACTAATTTCCCTGCCAGCATAACTTCTGTACCGGCGAAAAAACACAAGAAAATGGACGGTACTAATTTTTCTGCCGGTACATCTTCCATTCCGGTGAAATAATAAGTAAATTTTGTGCCCAGGACATCACCGGGACGGAACTAAAAACCCAAGTACATTTTAGTGCGGGCCGGCATCCAAACGGTTGTTTTTTATTAACCGGCCTGGTACAACTATGCCGGTACTGGTACAACTCCGTTTTTTCTATCGATGCGATACCATGCCGGTCGTAAACATCAGCAGAACTCAAAACTTTCTGCTTAATATTATTAAAACTATTTAAGTTTTCCAACTTTGGAAAACTGCCGGTTGATTTTTTTAAGTGAAAGATTAAATGAAAACCTATTGAATATCACTATAATATAATCTCTAAATCGATTTTTAACGATAAATTAACAACGAAAATCTGTTTTTTATTGAGACATTTAATTTCATCTCGTGTCTCATTTTGAAACATTTAACGTAACTCAATTCGTATAAACACGTATCATGTCTCCTAACTGTGAGACGGATGCTAAAAGCACATAACGTGTCTTAAAATGCATCACTGAGAAAACATTATACTTAAATGAAAAACAAAAATAATGTTAGACGATTTTGTTTAATTGAAATTAATTTGTAAGTTTAATGTCAATACATAGAAAATATCTACTGCATTGATTCAAAAGTATTATTTGTTTCAATAATTATATTTAATTCAAACATATTTTCTGTTACGGTTTAAACAAAAATTATGTTTAAAAATTTTATGTTTGAATCAAACTTAAAAGTTAATGATAGAACGTCCAAGAACCCGTCCTGCTGGAAGGATGTTCCGAAAATAAGGCTTTTAAAAAAAGGGAATTCAATTTTTATTTTCCGGAACTCCTTGGGATTAAAGTAGACAAAAAGACGAAAAAATCCATATATTTGACTTCTTAAAATAATAATATTAAACCATTTTTCAAAGCCCTCAAACTTGCTGTTTCTAAAAAGTAAAAAAAAAACATTTTTCGTAAATTCAATGTAAAATTCAAAAAAATCGATGTCTAGTCTCTTTTCCTTCGGAAACGTTCAAACAATGAAACCTATTTGTTTAATTTTAAAAAAAACTTCATTTTTAATGTTAATCAACAAAATTGCGGCCAATTGAATAAAAACTCTCTTCAAATTTTCTTTATAAAATGAATATGGAAACAGATAAAAACAAAAACAAATATATCGTTGGAAAGGTAATGAAACAAGCTTTCCAATGATGTAAATATCAAGTTTTTAAATTTATATGCCTAGGCTTGGTAGCCTTTTAAACAAAGCGAAAAGCGTCCTGCCGGCAGGACCGGGTTTCATCATTTTGCAACTAAAAATTATATGAATTTTTGGAAAATTCAACTTCTTTAAGCTTCCCTGCTCTTCGGTTTGATCTTGCAAGCTCGACATTTACATGCGCTGAAAGCTTGTTTCATCACCTTTCCAACGATATATATATATATTACTTTCTGTTTATGTCAATCCATGTTAGTTTCATTTAGCAATTTCGGACGGACTCACATGAGTCTTTTTGGTCCTGCCAGAAGGACGTTGGACGTTCTATCATTAACTACAGATAATTTAAAATCAATCACAATTTATGTTTGATTTCAATATATAAACTCTTAAAGTGAACCAGAAAATATGTTTGAATAAAACTTAAATATGTTTGACTGTATAGCAAAAATATTTTAAGTTTGAATTAATCAAAATTTGTTTGAATCAAATAATTTTTTTTCTCAGTGATTGCTAAATGTGTAAGACACTTTAAACGTCTTAAAATAAGACACATATCTGGTTCAAATATGTGGACTAAGACATCTTATGTGTTTCAAATATGGGGACAAAACGTCTCAAAATGAGACACATGACTTTGTAGGGTAGCATCACATATTATAAACCGACTCTTTTATGTCCATAGGATATTTAAAGACAGTTTTTGTTTAACGTTTCGAAAACATGGCTGACCTTTTCAGAAACTAAAATTTATTTTTTGAAATTTGGATATGAATTATAAACATTTTTGCAAATTAATTTTAAAAAATATAAATTATAATTATTCCTGAAGAGGATAGCCATAATTTCGAATTGTTAAAAAGAAACATTTTATTTTTTGAATTCTGACTCGGAGTGGTCGGTTTTGTCATCATCTTACTAATTTATCGACCGATTGATAACACATCATTATTATACAGTCGGGTCCCCATACTGTTACATTTCCAGAAATTTCCCACTCCTCTAGACTCAACACTGTTATGTCCCAAAATTATACCTATTGCGCACCTTTCAGGGCCGTAAATATTCACACCTTAAGTGTGGATCAGAAGTAGACCGTGTAAACTAATTTACTTTTATTTTTTCATTGGATTTTTTAATTAAAATTTTAAATGTTTTTCAATGAATTTTTTAATTAAAATTTTTAATACATTTTATTTAAAAAAACCAACATTTTAAAACTTTTTTAAATATAGTATTTTTAAAACAATTGGAATTCAAATTTATTTATAGTTTTAAAACAATTTGAATTTAAATAAAATAAAATTTGTTAAATATGAAATGTATAAAATAAATGAAGCAAAGATTATATTATCAAATATATATTTGAATACTTAAGTACATTTTAATTTTGGATAAAATTTAATTTTTTTAGTTATATTTATATTTTAATTATTGTTATTTTTTTAATAAAATAATTGAATTCCTAAAAAGAATTTTATTATTCATGGAAATAATTGACTCTCTATAAAAAATGTTATGTATTATTTATGAAAATAATAGAATTATTGCAAGGAAATTTATAAAAAAAATTTGTAAATAATGCATTCTTAAAAATAATTTATTAATATTCTTTTTTAAATAATAAATAAATATTTTTTTAATGTAAATAATTAAACGTAATTTTTGTTGAATCAAATATATTGTTTAATACAAAAATAATTTTAGGTTGACTATATGTATAACAATTTATATTTGATTCAAATATGTCTTTTTTTCTCAGTGTATTTATATGCACACCTTCATGAATTGTCCTTAGACTTAAGTTACGAATACGGCCCTGAAAGTTAGTGACGTAACGTGACGTTATGTAACACTTCTGAATTTGGAGGTTATAAAGAAATATAACACTACTGAGAACATAACAGTTTGGAATCTAACAGTATGGGGACCCTACTGTATATGTATAATTATTAATCTACTTGTATTAAATGTTAATTGAAATGATTCTAAAATAGAAAATTACAACATTTACCTGAAATGTTTCATTAAGATAAAGAGTTTTAATTGCTTTATCTTGCTCAGTAACTTTTATTACAACAGTGCCAATATCAATCACTTTTTTACAAATCTTTTCAGATTTTAATTTTTGAAAGAATTGAACTGGAGTTTTTATTTCCAAAAATTGAGACGCTTTTGCCTTCGCCATTCTTGGACGTAATCCTTGATAGGACAATTCAATACTGTAACTAAGAAAACATCATAGGTGGTTAAATTAATTGAAATTATTAATGTAATTTGTGAAATTTATAATTTATATTTCACACAGTGTACTTAATGATTTTTCTGATGCGCTATAGTATGGTTGTAGCTTAGATAGGTGCTGGTCTAAGCAATCGTAATATATTTGTATTAGTAAGTGTTAATGTTCAAAGTATGGAACAGGTAGAGATTTATGTAATATCACAGGTGCGAATTTTGGTCGGCCGCCACAGTTGGAACGTCGGGCCAACTGTGGCAGCCGAAGTTTTGGCGCCCAAAGATGACCCGACTTTGGTTGGAAGTTTCTCCCAAAGACGGGCCAACCGTGAATGCCACCGTGACAAACGCGAATATTTGATCGTCGGCCCAACTGTCAGCCACAGTTGAGCCAACGGTCGGGTGAATTTTGGGCGCCAAAGTTAAAAAACCGTTTTCTTGACGGTTGGCCCGACCGTCACCTACAGTTGGGCTAACGGTCGGGTACGGTTGTAGTTTATAAAGTTATCACGCTCCTTCTTCAGATAAGTGAGCGTAGCATAGTGGTAGCGTGTGTGACTATAGTGCATTGGGTTGCAAGTTTGATCCCCGCAAGCGTTAAATATTTTAATATGTTTATAACTAATATAATGTATGTGCGATAAATGTGTGATCAATTGAAGGTAATTGTCAACTTCAATAAACATTTTTTTTATTAACATTTGTCATTGGTTGGCAAGGCTACCTTTACAAAAGTTGGGCCGACCGTGGTTACCGATGGATGCCCAACCATTCGATCCCTCAATCGACACAACTTTAGCATCCATAGACGGCCCAACTTTGGTGCTAACGGTTGGCCCAACTAAATTTTCTTAACTCAGTTTTCTTTTTAAATAAAATGGTATTTGAAAACCAGTTTTTTAAATGCTCGTATTCAAAATACCGGTATTTAAAAAAAACAGTTTTTTAAAAAATACCGGTATTTAAAAAAAATTATTTTCTAAGTTCAACTTGGACTTAAAAACTGATAAATATAAAAGTTTATGGAATTTTTTTAAGTTTATATCTGCCTTAAACAGCTGATTAGAGATATTACTATCATTGTCCTCGAATATCCGCGGACAAAAAAGGGACTTCATTTACACTGTAGGGGAGTACGAGGCGTAATTTCTAATATTGTACTATTTTTTGTTTTATATCTACATTTTTGCATTAAGTAGATGTTCATCTCACAGTAGAGTGGCTCTAGTTTAGAATATTTAATACACCCAGAAACGAAGTGCAAAGGATAATAAGTAAAAATTATTATTTATATTAATTTAAATATAAGATTTACGCATTGAATTTATTCTAAAAATACCTACATTATAAAAAATTGGAGCAAAATAAATCTAGTTATATAGAATAGAATATTACGATACTAGGTCCGCAAGGCCTTAACAAGATTTCTCAAGTTTTGCTGATCAGTGGTGGACCAGTTTTTCTAGGTGGAATCTTAAATAAATAATTGGTATATGTTTTCGTGGTGTTAAATTATCGAATAGTACAGTTGTGATTCTGATAATCGTTATTGGTTCTTATTAATTATAATGTTAACAGTGATTGTTTTCCCACATTCCTATCCTTTATAACAGAATTAGCAATTAAATTTCTGTCATCAACATTGAAAATTAGTTACTTTAATTTACCTAATCCAACCATAAACATAAAATAAGCTTTATAATCCATCATTTAAAATTCATAACTGTAATAACAAACATTTATTTTTTCCTGACCGAAACAACCTTTGGTGCAATAGATCACAAGAAAGAATCAAAAGATTCAATCGTATTTTTGCTTGAACTTATTTAAACAATGTGATAGAAGATAGTCTGATATAAGGTTTTTATGAGCTCAAAATTTAAAAATGCAGCGATAATGATAAAGTAAAAATAATACATTGTTATACTTTTCGGAACTTATTGTTTTAGATAGCCATTAATGACTTTACTTATTTAAAGTTTTTAAGCTTAATGCAAGGTATTTAAGAAATATTAAAGAGAAACAATTTAAAAATACTTAAGAACAGAATAATTAATCTAATTGACACCAGAAATGGAAATCTATTTATAGGTTGAGGCGAAGTTACAATCAAATGTCATTGATTGAATATTGAATTCAGTGCAAAATTTGAAATTTTTTGATACATGAAACTGCATTGAGTTCAACGATAATTGTTCAAAATGCGACCCAAAAAAAATGAAAATGAATTTAAACGATTAAAATTTAAGTTTAAACCAAAAACTAAAAGTTATAAGTATTGGATATCTTTCTCGGACTTTCTAATTTTGTAAATTAAATTTGTTCATAGAATTTAATAATTTTGTTTAAGTAGGAACAACTTTTTTTGCCTTTTTTACGCTTATATCATGCACTCACAACTTTGACATTTGGAACGCTATTTCACCGAAATAGTTAACAGTTATTATCTTAAAATACCAACGAAAAAGCGCTTTTTTAATTTGGAAAAATCTATTGATATACTACAGTTTAAGGCAGAGTAAGTATGTAAATATTTCCGAGAAAATATTTATAGCATATGTACCGTGCACAAATTTCGTTGAATATTTCTGATTTTTTTCTATTTGTTTCTCGACATAATTTTAATATTTTATTTTCTGCCTTCTTTTTTAAAACATAGTCAACAGTTTTGTTTTTTTTTTGCTCGCAACTGTGCTTTCCTGAAAAGATCCATTTTTTCTTATCAGAAAGAGTAATTTTTGCTTTGCATTTTTGATTGCGAAAGGCACAGTAAGCAGTCTGAGTCACCAATTTGGTTGCTGTAGAACGGTAATATTTCATTCCTCTAAACGTTATAACTTTTGAATTATTAAACTTTCCTTGAAAACAAATCATTATCTGAAATTTTGAAATAATTTTTTATAATATAATACATTCTTTAGTAGCGTAATTCATTTCGAAAACTGTAAAAATTAATATCGTTAAATTTCTTCAAATCATAAAATTGACTTTTTGAGACAATTGAATAAATATGAGTTACTCTAGCGCACTTAGAAATTAAATGATGAGTAAACAAATTAAATTATTATCTCTACACAGTAAATAGCGTTTTTGTTTCTCAAATAGGATGGAAAACAAAGACAAAATGTTAAAAAAAAACAATAAAAAAATACAAAATTGTTTAAAAAAACTCCGTAATAGGCATTTTTTATAAAGTAAATTTTTACCAAAAGTATACAACATACACACTCAGAAAAATTCAGGGCTTACAACTGACCCTTAGCAACCGTTGCTATACGATATTGACCCCTTAGCAACCGTTGCTATACGATATTGACCCCTTAGCAACCGTTGCTAGACTATATTGAGCCTTAGCAACCGTTGCTAGGCAATACTGGTACTTAGCAACCTTTGCTAGGCAACCCCCTAACTAATTCTTATATTTATTTTAATTTTTATTTTCAAATCATGTTCTCTTAATATGAATGCATGGCAATAAGTTAAAGTAAATTATATCAGGCAATATTAAAAGAAAGCACTTAAAAAGAATTTTACTTTACGGACATGATTATGATCTTATGGTGCCCTTATAGATACTTCTTTATACCTAAAGGTAAAAAAATTGGTTAAATTTGGCATAGAATTTGCAGCAGCATCAAAGGCATTATTACGACCCATTTTACTTAGAGCTTTAACAATAAATCAAATCTGTCATACATTTTGACATAAATTAAGGGCCATTATTTGGTCGTTTATGACATGTAGATAAAAGAAGAATGAGTTGTATTTTTGACCGTATTAATATATAAATTTTTATGATGTAAAGGCCTAATTACGGTTTGTAGGTGTTAATTTCTTGTGAAAAGAACTTTTCTATCTTTTTCTCTCAACTAGTTTCGAACCTTTATTAGTTCCTCATCAGGAGATTATTCGTAAAGTACATATCATCCAAATACAGATATAGACGTAGAGAGATCTTAGAGAGGATCAGTTTCTCTACGTCTATATCTGTATTTGGATGATATGTACTTTACGAATAATCTCCTGATGAGGAACTAATAAAGGTTCGAAACTAGTTGAGAGAAAAAGATAGAAAAGTTCTTTTCACAAGAAATTAACACCTACAAACCGTAATTAGGCCTTTAAATCATCAACATTTATATAAAAGAAGAATGTAAAATTACATGTAGATTTCGACGTAATGTAACATACGTTTCTGGGCCTCTTTTTACCCATTGGTCAAAACTGCCCTAAAATTGACCTAAATATTGAGGGTTGCGGGAAATATTTGTAAAATTTTGACGTCTAGGTCAAAAATGACCTCAAAATTGACCTAAATTTTAAGGGTAGCGGGAATTGTTTTCCAAATTTTGACGTTTAGGTCAAAACTGCCCTCAAAATTGACCTAAATTTTGAGGGTAGCGAGAAGGGGAAATGACTGAATCAGCAGCGGCGGCGGCGGAGCGGCGAAATGATTTTATATTAATAGGGATATATACATATATATATATATATATATATATATATATATATATATATATATATATATATATATATGCTAAGGGGTCATCACCCCCCTCCGCGCCAACCCCCTATTTTAACATTTCTTGATAGGTAATTTAAAATTTATTTTTATTTATTGAAATAATTAATGTTAGTAGATTTTTTTAAAAATATATCTCAGTTTATAACTACATTTATTGATTAAAACTTAATATTAATATTTTGATTTGTGGTACTTTATGCAGCCCTTATTGGGCTTGTGTTTGACCCATGGAAACCAGATTTTAAGGGAAGTGTAAGACAGACAATTTTTCGTCACTTTTTGACGTGTAAACCAAACCTTACCTCAAAATTCAACATGAAATTTGATATTTACATCATTGGATTTGCCGAAATTTTGCTGATTGACATTAAAAATGAAATTTTTTAAAATTAAACAAATAGGTTTCATTCTTTGAACGTTTCTGAAGAAAAAGAGACTAGACCGGCCAAATTATATTGATTTTTGTGGATTTTATATTAAATTTAGGAAAAAATGTTTTTTTTTATTTTTTAGAAACAGCAAGTTTGAGTGCTTTGAAAAATGGTTTAATATTATTATTTTAAAAAGTCAAATATATGGATTGTTTCGTCTTTTCGTCTACTTTAATCCCAAGGAGTTCCGGAAAAGAAAAATTGAAATCCCTTTTTTTAAAAGACTTATTTTCGGAACATCCTTCCGACAGGACGGGCGCTTGGACGTTCTATCATTAAGGGAGTTAAATAGACACAGCAAAAAGCACGCAGTATTACCAGAGTGTCATGGCGATATCTATTAGGGATACTCCTTTGATACTGAGAAAATGTCAAAATGTGCGCTTCTCCTTAATATCCTTGTGACATTGCTGCAAATTTGAGGCGGAATATTGCTGTGATATAGAGGAAATATTTTACAGAATTTTCGCTATAATTTAAATTTTGAATTTATAGAAAAAATACTGTAAAATATCTTCTCAATATCGCAGCATTATCTCCTTGATGTCTCATTAATATCCCCTCAATATCACAGAAATATTACATGGATATTGAGAAGAAGCGGACATTTTGACACTTCCTCAGTATCAATATCTTAAATAGATGTCGACATAACACTCAGGTTATACAGCGTGTTACTTGGGACTCCGATAATCAATTTAACTATCTCGGAGGGAAAAGTTAACTATTCAGAGAATCAGGCTAACACTGAAAATCTAAGTTTAACTCTTCAATTTTCTTGACGATGGACTTGACACTATAACACCTTGGCCTACTACCTACCATTTCAGGGACGCCCATTTACATATTCCAAGTGTGACCCATGGAAAGAATAACTAAAAGTATAGTTGCTAATGGACATTAAAGGTTGACAAATATATCATTGTGCTTTTTTCAATCCTCTTTAAAATATACAGCGGTAAATAGTATATATAAACACAAGTAATTGAGTTAACAAAATGAAGAGATAATACTTGACTATAAAAATAGAAAACATAACCTTTATATATATGCATTTAAGAAATCAAATAAGACGCTTAAAAAGTCTTAAAACCGACCAATTAAACGTTATAAACCGAGACGTTCTTTTCTACTACCGTATATATATATATATATATATATATATATATATATATATTAATACATAATTTTTAAAAATGAAAGTAATTGTCAGTCTTGCTTACATACATAAAAATTTCCATATGCCTGGATTCTTTCCACCAAGTTTTTTCCCTAAACGATGATTTAAAGACTCATTTAAATTGTTCGTTCTATGTGGACAATTTCCTATACACAGCATATTTCTGTTTTTGTAGCAGTTTTTTCTTAAATATTTTATAAATTTGACGAGTCTACTATGCACAGATTCATCATACAATTCGATTTTCTTTTCGATAATTTCTATACCTTCTAAAAATCTCTCAGGTGGCACTAAGGGTAAACATTTTGCTAAATCCAGAATTAACGTGTCTTCATTTTTTAGACCACATTTTTTCCAATTTTTTCTCAAAGTCTTAAAAAATTATATAATTAATTGAGCTTTAATTTTAAAATATTAAAATATTTATATATCAGCACATTAGGTTAGTAAAAATTCTGATGAGTAGAATTATAACTCAAAAATTGAGAACAAGTTCGTTTATAGATAAAACATTAAAAATGTTATAATTTTTTGCTTCATTTTTTAAATGGCTGAACTATAGCCAAACGAAAATAATGGATTCCTTGTAAATAAAATGAATTAATTTCAACATAAAAATCATTATCATCCCGCGTGGAAGAGGAAGTTTGGGCGAAATCCAGCAAATGAACGATTCCCACACTTTGGAGTGTACGTGATTAACAACGATAATTAAAGTACCCGGACACTTAAGAAAAGTACAGGAACAAGAAAATAAATATGGGAGAAAAAGAAATTGATTTTTTCTAGAATTTTTTGTCGAAAATTAAAAACCTTAATTTTTTGAGTTTGGCAAAGTACGGAGAAAGTCGGCAAAGTATAGGAGAATGAAAAAATATTTTTTTAAATACTTTCTTTGAAAATTTATAACCTTAATTTTTAGAGTTTGGCAAAGTTTTTCTAAAAAAATATCAAAATTATAATAAATTTTTTATTTTCCCATACTTTGCCGACTTTCCCTGTATTTTGCCAAACTCCAGATTTTTAGATTATTCATTTTCAAAGAAAATATTATGAAAAAAACATTTTTTTCATTCTCTCATACTTTGCCGGTTTTCCCGTATTTTTCCAAACATCAGAAATTGAGATTGTCAATTTTCCAAAAATACGAAAAAAGGTAATAAATTTTTCATTCTCCCATAGTTTGCCGACTTTTCCCGTACTTTGCCAAACTCTAGAAATTGAGGTTTTTAATTTTCCAAGAAAATATTTTTAAAAAACCTTTTTTTCATTCTTTTTATGACAATTTTTTCCGTACTTTGACAAAATCCAGAAATTCAGATTTTTAATTTTCAAAGAAAACATTAATAAAACAATTTTTTTATTCTCCCATACTTTGTCTACTTTTACCGTACTTTACTTTCCAGATATTGAGATTTTTAATTTTCCAAAAAAATGTGAAAAATATAATAAATTTTCCATTCTGACATATTTTTCCGACTATTCCCGTACTTTGCCAAACTCCAAATATTAAGATTTTTTATTTTCGACAAAAAATACTAAAAAAATAAATTTTTTATTCTCTTATACTTTTTTTTGTTTCTGTACTTTTCCTAAGTGTCCGCGTACTTTATTTATCGTTGTTAATCAAGTACATTCCAAAGTGTGGGAAACGCTCATTAACCACTCTGTGCCGAACTTTTCCATACATTGCTGGATTTCGCACAAACTTTCATTTCCACGCGGGATATAACTATTCAGAAAAGAAAGAAAAAGATAACTTATCTAAAATCCCTGCTTCGTATTCTGAATACAAAAAATAGTTGATTTGAAACAATTTTTAACTTTTATAAAAAATGTAGCTGTTTATAATTACAGAAATTCTAATTTAATTTTTTTTTAAATTTACCTTTTCAGTGTGAAACCAACAAAGATCTATTTCAACATCTGGAAATGCCGTTTTTAAGCTTTTTACAACAGCCTTTTCAAAATCAAGCATAGCATGTTTGAGATTTACTTTTAATTTTGGACATAATCTTTGTAATTCTAATAAAGCTGCTGTATACAAAATTGAATTTCTTTTAGTCATCAAAATAAATACCGCCCCAACACTCTACAAGAAAAATTTAAATGAAACTCACTGCACTAAAAAATTTGATTTTCTTTAGAATACATTGCATTGTATTTTCAGAATATTTTAAAATAAATATGCTCCTGTATAGTTTTAATTTCAATATATTAACAGAGATTTTTAATAAAGGACACGAACATTCAGGATATTCTTGCAATATGATAGGGAAATTTATTTGTTTGTAGCAATTTTAATATCTCTGGCATATGATACACTGAGAAAAATAAAGTTTGAAAAATTGGGAGATAGTAATAAAAAAATACGAATTAATTTAAGAAAAGTACATTAGTGTGCAATGCACACATAGACTATCCGAAAAATTGTCTTTCAAGATTTCTACAAGTAAATACAAATTAAAATTTGTAAAACCTTACAACTTTACTAAATACATTTAGAAATAAAGAATTTTACAAACTGGTTAATTCAATGCCCGATTTTTCTGGGTTAATGTATGCTCATTTCTTTAGTAATAGTTAGTTTTTTTTACTTTTTCATTAACATCATGTAGGGATCACAGTCTATAGCAAAAAATATAAAGCAACATTATACCCAAATAACGAGATTTTCTAAAAATACTATATCCTCCCCTGCTTTTAGGTAATAAATAATATTTTTTATCCTACATGCACAAAAATGACGCTTTTATATAGCTGACAATAGGGCGTAAAGTCATTCATTTGTTGGACCGTATGAAAATGTCGTCCTTTTTTACCCCATGGCAAAAATAACAGGTCTAAGTATCATGGGATTAAAGGCAGACATTTGTTTACGATGATGTTTGTCCTTTGTTGTTGTTGCTGAATATACTATTTTTTTAATATTTAATGGTTTATTAAGAAAAAATTTTTCAAAAAGGGCATATTTTTTTAACATTACAACTATTGCTTCCATCTTATCTATGCTTCTCAGGCTTATTTTTATGTCACGCTACACAATTAAAAGGCTTACATGAACACGGTAAAAATGCAAGCATTATTTATTAATCAATTTAAGTTTGTTATCCAATATTTAAATCAAACAGCTATATAATTTTTAATAAGAACCTTGAAAATACAAAGTTTCTTAAATGTAATTCATATATGTTATCAGTATAAGTTTAACTAAGTATAGGTCCAAAAATTAAGAAAAGGGAGTTTAAGATACAAAAACTGATTTCTTATTTTATAACAGTTTTTCCTGTTTAAAAATTGAGTATTTACTGCTTCAATGTTTTATTATTGGCTAACAAAATTATTTCAACCAATAATTTGTATCTGTACTATAATTTGAATACCTTATCCATAACTCGCATTACAATTGTGTAAAGCTGACAAATTTTAGCTACTTTTGGACAAACCTATTGAATAAAGGCGTTTCAGTATTAAAAAGTTGTTTTCCTAATTGTAAGATAATATATTAATATATTAATTATAATTCATTATAAGAAATACAAAAAATAAACACTTATATTAATAAACAAAACTGTATACAAAGAAAAGAATTAATTGAAGTTAAAGAGAAAAATTTAATTTATTTAAATATTTTGTTGAAAATAGAAAAATATTTATATAATAAATACTTTAAAAGTTCCATCTATATAAACTTCCTCTTGTTCGTTGAGATGTTTTAATAAATTTAAACTTGAAAAAATTAGAGCGATTTCTCCATCAACAATAACTGTTCCTTTTAAAATATCTTTTGTAAATTCAACTTTAGGAGCAATATTTGAAATATCCATCAAACTTATTGGTTTTCTGAAATTATTTTTTCTACGCAAACGCAACATCACTTGCTTCATAGCACTCCATTTAAGAGTAATCGGCTTATTATTTTTCTTAAATCTATTTAATATTATATAAAATGATTTTCGGAATAACAAATTATATAACTAAATTTAATTTTATAATAAAATTTTAGATAGATGAAAAAAATTAACATTTTTTCTCTATTTAATATGGAATAATTATTAACATATGTTACCGTATCTAAGCAAAGGGACCTTGAGAAGAAACTTCCCAAGTGCGAAAACCAACGCGGCCCAACATTGGCCCAGTATTGGCAAAGCTGGCATCGAGACTTGGCAGACAATATTGGTCCGACTTTGCGCCGACTCTTGTGGTGTTAACCACATTAATGGCCCATTATTGCCTGCCAGATTTCGGCAGACATTAATGGTCCATTATTGGCTGCCATTACTCCCCCAGTGTTGACAAAATAAAAAAAAAATTTTTTTTATTTAATTAATTAATTTATAATATTTATACGGCTTATTTCCCTAAGTTAAACGCAAACTTACAAATATTTGAAAAATCCTTACTGATCGCGGGGATCGATACCTGAACCTGATGCACCACAGCCTAACACTCTGACCACTCTGCTACTCTGACGTGAAATCGAGAAAGCAAAAGTGTTTTGATAAGCTACACTACACTGGCTGATACTGTGCCATTATTGGGCCGAGCTACGTCCCTATATTGGCAATTATAATTTGCCATCATAGATACAAAATGTTAGACATTAATGTGCCATTTCTGGGCCAAGCTACGCCCCAATTCTGGCAATTATAATTTGCCATCAAATATACAAAATTTTTGCCATTAAAGTGCCACTAATGTGCCTTTAATGGGCCGATCTTCGTCACATCATTGGCAATAAAATTGAATTTAAAAAAAAATTTTAATATGAAAATTCATGCTATGTTTTTAATATTTAATTCTTTTCTAAAAATTTAACTAGACTCCATTTTGAAACCAATTTTCATTAGAAAATTCTACGAGAATTCAATTATTTTAATACAAAAGTAAATAATTTATTGAATAACTAAATGTTTCTTAAAATTTAATTATGAGAATTAAATTTTAAAAATAATATTCATCATTTATTCAATAAATTTTCATAATATTTTTGTAGAAAATTCTCAATTTTCATAAGGAAATAATTTGCATCATTTCTATTTCTTAACTACAATTGCTTTAAGAAAAATTCAAAGATTTTTAAGAAAAAAGTAAAAAAATGTTTATAAATTCTATTTGTTAATTAGAAAATTTAATTGAAAATGAAACTGAAAATTTTTGAATTTTTAGAAAATAAAGGAAATAACCACTTTTATAAATAACTATTTAATTAAACTTCATCAAAAAAATTAATTCTCCAAAATTGCCAATTGAAAATATAGAAAATACAAATTTTCAAATATTTTAATTTGAATCCTTTTTAAACTTATTCAATTATTTAAATACGAAATAAATAAGTTATTGAATAACTGAATGTTTCTTAAAATTGAATACTCAAAAAAAAATTTATCAAATTAAAATGCCATTAATGTACCTTTAATGGCCGATCGTCATTACTTCACTGGCAATTGAATGTTGCCATTAAAGATTGATCAACTTTGACAATAACGTGCCATTATTGGGCCAAGCTACGCCTCAATACCGGCAATTATAATTTGCCATCAAATATACAAAATGTTTGCCATTAATTTGCCAATAATGAGCCATTACTGGACCGATGGTCGGCACATCACTGACAATTGTCTTTTGCCATTAAAGATTGATCAACTTTGCCGTGAATGTGCCATTATAGGGCCGAGAGCTGGTCCAGTCTTAAAAATTTCGAAAATCTGACCATCAGCGCCATCATTGGCCCAGAAATGGGACGTTTTTAACACCAGTAATGGCCCAGTAACTACTGCCAATTCTCGGCAGACATTACTGGACCAATGATGGTCCGTTTTTGCAGTCTTGGCATTTCGCACTTGGGTTAGCTTTTCAAGTAAAATGCGTTTAAAGTTTTTCATTCAAATTACAGATTTTAAGCGAAAATTATAATCATTTTCGTTGTAAAAATTATATTTTTATTTAAAACATTTTTTGTTTTGCTTCCTCTCCAAAGGAAGCCTTGTAGTGATTCATATTTTAAAATTTTTTAAAATCAAATATTTTGACCAATTTTTAAGTGTAGTATATATTATTATTTCGTCAAGAGGAATAAATATCCAGATGTATGTATGTATATGTCACCGATTCTTAAGAACAAATTTTCTCTTACATGTTTTGACGGATTTTTATAAAATTTTTGTAGATATATTACGGTCATGATTTTCTAGAATCAAACAGAATGATTTTCAAAAATATCCAAAAAAACTTTTAGCAATTTTTTTATTAAAAAAAAATTTTTCGTATTTTTTGAAATAACTTTTTTTTTATAAAAATTTTCATTAATTCTTATCAAAATTGTGTTCCTGACATAAAAACAAATCGATTCATATATTATAAAGTAAATATTCTATTAATTTTTATAAAATGAATCTATATTTTTATTTTTCATAAAAATTTTTAATTTTTTGAAATTTTAAAAGTTTTACTTTAAAATAATTACTCTTTAATAAAAGATTAGGCAATTGGTATATATTATATTGCGGAAGCTAAATGCTAATGGGATCAACAACTTGTTTTATTGGCTGCCAATAAAAAATCATGCTATTGATAATCTATTTTGTTTCCTTGATAGCCAATATTGTCCCGATGCTTCTCTACCGATGATTAGATTTGCAGAAAAAAATTTTTAATCCAAAAATCACATTTTAAGAACTTTAAAGTATAAAAAACCAAGTAAATCTACATTTTTTGGTCATAAGGTCCATTTTCTCAGACGTCATAATTATGTGCATATTGGTACACGGAGAGAAAAATCAAGCGTTTGTAGTATGGAGACTTCCTATGGTAATTTTGTATGAACGCCCTGCTTAAAAGGCGTGTTTTTATACCTCAGTTGCATGAAACATATACTAAAATAGCATGGATCTCTTGCAATCGTAGTATACTGACGTCCCATGCGTTAAAGGTAGAACTTTTATGCTGATAACGTAGAAATTTATACAAATACAGCAGAAATTTTACGCCTATTGCGCATGTGCATTCTTTTACGAAATAAGGTTAACTGTCCATACTACAAACGCTTGATTTTTCTCTCCGTGTATGGTTCTAGTATAACGGCTGTATATAGTACGACTAAAATTATAAAATATGATAAAATGTGGCTAGTATAATACCAGTACGTTATACTGGTTATTTATGAGAAAACAGCATATTTATATGATTTAAATACAATACCGGCGTATTCTGTATGGTAATTCGAACGTAACTAATTAAATAATAAAAATGTTTGACCTAAGTATTAGAAATGATGCGATGGGGGATATTCTGCATTTTGTACATGTTACTTAATTTATTGATCAAATTTCATATTTCCTTTTTTAAATACTATACCGATATGTAACTGTGAGATTTAAAATAAATTAAGTTGTAAACAAAATTTACGTTTCTTCTGTTACTATAAAAAAAACACCTATAAAGTTTGGAAACGTTGCATGCACTATACACATTAAATTTGAGCGCGAAGGGGCCTAGAGGACTTAATTTGGACGAAATAATAAAACCTTTTAAAATTTGCATGTCTAACCTTCCATCGTCTAGTGGCAGGTGATAATCTCTCTCTCAAATAAATTAGATGAAAAAAAAAACGATTACTTAAAATTTCAAAGCTTTTAAGCAATATTTATCACAAAAAACTTTTGAGTAATTGTTTACTAAAACTACTGTTTGAAATTATAAGGATTGCTGGACACATTTGTAAGTTTTCAGTAATTTTACATTTTTCTTAGGTATACTAAATTAATTATTTTATATATTCAAATAAATAAAGAGAAATATAAGATGATTTTAATGTATACTTACTTATATCTTACTTCATTAAAAATATCAATTAATGAATTCTGTGTTGTTATACAAATTTTCGACATTTCATTTTTTGCCTCTTTATTATTTTTACGAAAAAAATCTGGAGAACAAGAATGCTCACCCAACAATACATTAAACTCTCCAATCTCTTTTAAAAAGGCATAACAGTGCTTTCCATTTCTTTTACTTCGATGAATACAACTATCAATTATGTAAACATAATATACACTTTTAAGAAAAAATAGAAATATAAAAATTACAATTGAACATACAATTAAATATAACAATTATACAATTGAATTTTAACAAAATTTCCTAAAACCTATAATGACAATTATTATTAAATACATTCACAATTAACTAGAAAATGTACTGTCAGGTTAAAGTAACGTGCAACAATTAATTTCCACCAATTTTATCAACACAGGCATTTTTTACTAAATCAGCCAACGAACTATTGCCATGTAAATTTAGTTAAACCCAAAATATGTTTTGTATTTGTACAGAAACGCAATTGCAAATTGATAAATGAGATATTTCACGTCAGAAATATCACGATTTGCAAAGGGTCCTCTTTGAGAAAAATGTTATTAACATATTTGGATTCCTTATAAATTCACCTTTAATTTCGTTTAAAAAATTAATAAAAACTCAACTGGTTCCGGAAATATTGAAGTTTTTTTAAAATAAGAGTCCCCGCACCATAGCACCATACCTGCACAGGTCGCATAGTATGTTTACGGAATCGTCCAGTACTGCTGCAAATAGGTCTTTTTTTTACAAAAACTTTAATATCTCTAGAACTAGTTGAGTCTTCATCAATATTTTTTAATGAAATTAAAGGTGAATTCATAAGGAATCCAAATATATTATTAACTTCTTTCTCAGAAAGGAGTAGGGGAAACCGGGGCGTAATGGAGCACTTGAATTTATTCAAAAGTGGTAAATCAGAGTAATTTCGGTTTTTGATCAAAATAATGTACTTGACATACTGTAAGTTTGTACCAAGTTTCATTGTTATTCATTTATTATTGTTAAAGATATGGTAGAAAAAGTGATTTTGACGCTTGAAAGTAAATTTTTGAAGTCTTTGTTTTTTGTTATATCTGTTTTTAAATTTAATTGAAAAAAAATTTTTGTATATCAGGTTTTGAGCTTCAAACATTTGTTCTCAAAGAACAATTGATAATTTTTGTTTAATACTTACGGTATTGTTGAAAAATAACAAAATCTACAACAAACTCCTTCGGGGCGTAATTGATCACTTTGGACTATCTCCCAAGCAAAATTTGACAACTGGCGCAGTACTGCGCCAATACTGCCCAGTACTGGCGGAGTACTGGCCACCATGGTTGAACCAGTACTGGTTTAGTACTGGCGCAGTAATGGTCCAGTACTGGGGAATTTTAAATTTAATATTTCTTATAAAAGTGCAGTTGAACTCAAAGTAACTAAATTTAAGGATAGAATGATACTTCCTTAATCAAAATTATTTAAAATTTTAAATAACAATAATTAGTGGCTTATTTTTACTGTGAATTTGTTAAATTTTGCTAAATAATTAATAAAACGATTTGTTGTATCAATTTATATGAAAAATTTAACTAATCTGCAGTAAAAAGTTGTGCACTAATAAGTCAACAGTTTTACTAATTCAGATTTGAAATATATACATGTGCTCGATTAAAATAGTAACATATTTTGTAAAAATTATTATTACTTACATAAGACACATTATTTTTAATTTTTTATTTAACACATTATTTTTAAATAATAAAATCTTTGCAAAAATTCAATTATTTGAAAAAAAAATTTCACCAAAGAATTCAATATTTTTTCTTAATTTGTTATAAAATATATCGAAAATTCAATTATTTTCTAAACTTTTATGAAAGAAATCAATTCTTTTTAATTTTTAATAATATTTTTCGGAAAAATTCAATTACTTGCTAAATTTTTAATAAATCTTTGGAAATAATTCAATTATATTTATAAGTTTATTTATTAATACAGAAGATTTTTAGATTAATTAACATTTTATAATTAAGTACAAATTAAAATGTTAAATAGAAATAATGTACTTTTTTTATTTAAAAGAATGTAATTAGAAAAATTATGAAATTAAAAAAATGATTTAAATTTTTAAAAAAATAAAAAAATTCTTTCTAATATTTTTTCTGTTTACTAAAAATTCGTATAAATAATTGTTAGGTTTAATAAAAATTTTGTCAAATAAAAATGTTAAATACATTAAAATTTGATTTATTATTATTATTATTTTTAATCAATCTTGATTAAAAATTTTTAAAAATTAAATAAATTATATATGTATATATTATATTTACTTATATATAGATATAAACAAAAATTAAATTAAATAGTGAAATTTTTTTCTTCCTTGCAAACAAAGATTTACGCAGTTCTGGCGTTAAAAAATGTACCTACACTGCACCGGTACTTGTTTGTCGTGTTGTCTTCATAATAATAGTACAGTACTGGCACATTACTGTCATACCAGTCTTGAAGTCCAGTACTGGCGTAGTACAGAAATTTTATTGAAGCCAGTACTGAACCAGTACTGGTAAGCCAACTGCTGGCTCGCCAGTACTGATGCAATACTGCGCCTGTTGTGAATACTGGAATTTAACAGAAATTTTTACTTGGGCTATTGAAAAAAAAACCTATTATATTTAAAATATTCATAAAATAATACTGTCAAGTTTAATTTTTTGTAATTTATATATTAATAAGTACCAATGATAACCCCTTATTACAAAAAATAACTGGAGAATAGATTTTTTAAGTAAATGGATTTTGCATTTCGCTACAACTTTTTAAAATTTGAAAATTGCATGAAAATGTTTAAATTTTAAATTAAATATGTCCCATTTTCAATATTCTTTGTTATAAATGTACAACAGAAACCAAAATTGTCAATACCATAATAATATTTGATGATCTAAATTATAATTTCATTGCTGATCCATTACGCCCCGGACCGAGGCGAAGTTACTCACCTTGCATTTCTCCAAAAACATTGTTTTAGAAAAAAAGAATAAGTGATATTAGGGCAAACTTTTTTAAATTGAAAGCTAAGATGTTAGGTTAAGTTTTCCACAGGATGAAATTTTTATTAAAGCAAGAATGACGAAGTTAAGCAATAAAAAGTGAAAATTGATCCATTACGCCCCGGTCTCCCCTAAACTGCTAAAAAAAGGTGTCTTGGGTAAAGACGTTTTCAGTGTCCTAGACACCAAAAATGTCTTGGTTAATGACATTTTTAGTGTCTTCATATGTGACGCGACACGAGAAAAGAGACCTATCGTTAAAAAATCGATTTTAAGATTATGGTGCTATTCGATAGATTTCCTTTGGTCTTTCACGTGAAAAAATCAAAAGTTAAAAAACTTCAATAGTTTTAATAATATTAAGCCAGAAAGTTAAGCATGTGCGCGTAGATACACGTGTTTTCTACGCATGGCGTCGCTTTGAATACTCCCCCTGTAAAATTCTCTTTTGCGGCGATAGGTCCCTTTTCTCGTGTCGCGTCACATATGCAATTTGTCCGAAAACACTATATTTCATTCTATTCACAGGAAAATTGAAAACATTACTATTTAATTTTTTATTTTGCAATAGCGTTTCAATATAAAGAAGTCTTGAAAATTTAAATGTCCCGATTAAATAAATGTTTAGCGTGAAACTTTCCTGAACATTTTAATAAAGTTTTCATATAATTATAATTAGGCGAAGATTTCATTAAAATGTTCAGGAAAGTTTCACTATAACCCTTTTTACGCCCGACTGTTATAGAAAAATGCAAGTTTCGTCAACATTTAGGAGTCCAACATTTTGAATTATGAAAAACTGAAATCAAATTTATAATCAACAACCCTGAAACTTCCCAAGTAGTAATTTTCATTAGCTAAACTTTATTTAATTTTCGATTTTCTAATTTTGTTGTAAATTCTGCCATAAACATTATTTTTTTATTTTTGTTATAATTAAAAAATTGATAATTCTTTATTGTAATATAAAATTTTTTCACAAAGTAGAATAAATTTGTGGGTGTAAGTTGTTTCTAAATCAAAAATATTTTTATTTTTGTTAAAATTTATGAAGGTTAATAGTCAAAGTGGTTTCGACCGAAACCGCTGGGCGTTAAAGGGCTAAACATTTATTCAAGTGGGCCATTTGATTACAACTCGTTACTCGGGGTTTATCATGGTCGCTGATTGCGAATCAAATATTAGTTTTTAAAATTTCAAAATAGAGCATCCAATATGGTGGACGATTATTAAAAAATATTTAAATAATTACGTATTAAATATTAAGAAAAAATTTGGGCGGCCATATCGGTTCAAAAATCAAGTATTTTGAAAATCTGACTCCAGAATCATGATCAACGACCCCAAAAACCCTTCGAGTAATTGTTGCAAATATATGTTAAGATGTTTCTTTATTTTGTCCATGACGTGTATACACGTCATCCACAATTTGGGCCAGGTTTTCTATGACGTGTATAACCATTAAGCACTATAGTTCCCATTAAAAATAATTTTATTTTTTTTAATTAATGTAAAAAACTAGGCCTGTGCGGTAAACCGGTATAACGGTTTTTTTCGGTATTACTGGAAACCGGTTTCCGGTTACGAATTCCCGGTTTAAGGTTTTGTTTTTTTAACCGGTATTATTTTTTAAACCGGTTTTTCAAGACATACCGGTTTTATTTTTTAAACCGGTATTTCTTGAAAACCCGGCTTTTCGAACGCAATACCGAATGACTTGCGCGTTATGCCTGCGCAAGAGCGACTAAAATTTAAAATTTTGAACATGAAAAAACAATATTTTACTTAACAGATCAATTAAAAAAATTTGTTTTTGAAAAACAACCTGATTTTTGTAATAAACTAAATTTTCTTAACTCAGTTTTCTTTTTAAATAAAATGGTATTTGAAAACCCGTTTTTTAAATGCTCGTATTCAAAATATCGGTGTTTAAAAAAAATCAGTTTCTTAAAAAATAATGGTATTTTAAAAAAAACCTGTTAAAAACCGGTATGTAAAAACAAAACCGGTTTAAAAAATAATACCGGTATTTAAAAAAAACCCGGTTTAAAAAAATATCGGTATTTAAAAAAACCGGTAAAAAAATACCGGTATTTTTTTTAATATCGAAAACTGACTGAAGAACCGGTTTTTTCAAAAACCGAAAACCGGTTATGGATTTTTAATACCGCACAGGCCTATAAAAAACAACCTTAAACATCATAAATTCCCTCTTTTGTAGAACTACCCATATACTCTGTAAAAAAATGTCTGTGAGGCTTTTCCTTTCATTAAAAATTCTTAACTTTGTAGTAAAAAATTATTGTGAATCCCGAGATAGATGACTTTTTCATACGAAAGCGAAATTTGTTGCCCGAGCCAAAAGCAAAAACTTGGTGCACAATATACTATTTTATATTTAAAAGGGCAGAAAATGTCTACAATTCAAACTAGAATAAAATCCTTAATAACACTAAAGGTTTTGGAAATATTTATCAGATTTGATAACACAGTAGAACAATTTTAGAAAATTTTTTTCGATTAAAACTTGACTATAATGGGATGAAACTACTACCCCACCAAAGTAAAATCCCCAAATGGTTTTAAAAAATTAGTGGCCGTTTGATTTTTATTGTAATTTTAAGTTTTAATAATCCAGTAATTTATTTAATAATCGCTCAAAGCAGCTTTTGGTCAGTAAATGGTGCATTTTTGACAATAACTTTATACTTTCTTGAGTAAATTTGTGGTTTTCATTACAAATAAATGTAGTATGTTTAAAATAATAAAACTTACAATTTAAGTAAAGTTTTAGTAAAGATTTAAATAAAAATATGAAATATTTTGCGATAAAGTATGAAAAAATTGAGAAAAATCGAATAATTGCTAGAAAACTTTAATGAAAGTGATTTTTTACTATAGTTTCTTAATGTAATTTGTTTATTGGAATAAAAACCGCTATTTTACTCAAGAAAATAAGAAGTTATTGTCAAAAATACACCATTTACTAACCAAAAGCTGATTAGACCGATTATTTAATAAATTACTAAATTATTGAAACTTGAAATTACAATAAAAATCAAACGGCTACTAATTTTTCAAAACCGTTTTGGGATTTTACTCTTGTGGGGTAGTACTTTCATCCCATTATAGTCAAATCTTAACCCATTTTTGGGTGTTCCACTGTGTAATCGATACAAATTTATATTACAGAAAAATCAAATATGTGCAGCTGTAGCTTAACTTAACTTTTCTAATATTCTAACAATTATTTAAATTGAACATATATATCAATGAACTATATACCGAAAAACCACAGATTTTTTAACAGAAATATCTTCTTTATATGTATATCCTGCATGGTGTATAATGGCCATGATCTAAAAAAAGAAATCATTAAAAACATAAAATTACACTGCAAAAAGAAGCATCTTAATATAAGATATTTTGGTAAACACTTTTTAGTTATTTGAAATGTCTGAATTTAAGAAGTTGAAAGTACCATCTTACACATTTTCAGCATATTTTTAGGAAAACATTTGGGGTTAATTATTTTAAGAGGCAAGATACAATTTTTCAATGTTGCTTCTTATTTTAGATATTTTTTTTCTTATTTTAGATAACACAGACCTGCAAATTTTAACTTTACGTTTGCGAATAAAACGCAATACACTGTTTCAAAACGGATTTTTTATTATGAACACGAAGCCAGGGTCTCCTAAATATAAATTAACCCTCTGATCTATGAGTGCTAGCGATTAATTTGGCATAAGATTCATTTGAAAGGGTTAGTGTCAGCACTAATATTTTTTTAATAATTTTTTTTAAAAAGGATCAAATTAACCCTTTAACGACGAGATGTGCTGCTTTTCAACATGAACTTCAAACGCCTACAATTAGTAGAAAGAAGCTACAACATTTTTCAAAAGTCCATATCCTACTATTTTTGGGGTCGCTCTTTCGAATGGCGTGGTCAAAATTTTCAAAAAATGATATTAAACCCTTCTTTTTTCAAAAATACTTAAAAATGTCAAGTTTTTTCAATGCAATTTTTTGTAAAAGAATTTTTTTCTCCGCGATAACATTTTTTTAATAGAACAAAAAATATCAGAAACGTGTTCCCGATAGTTGTACTTGAAAAATATCCATTTCTAATGTTTATTTTTTTTGATTTTGAATTTAAAATGGCGCTTGAAGGACAAAAAAATTTCCTAAATCAGCGACCCTAAAAACCTCCGAGTAACGAGTTTCAACTGAATTCAATTAGTTTCACAAAATTTGACGGCCATATTGGATCCGCCATTTTAAAGTTTTTGAATCTGACTTCAGATTCGTAATCAGCGACTCCCAAAACCCCCGAGTAACAAATTTCAATTAGATTTGAGCAATTTTGAAAAAGTTTGTAATCTTACGTAAATTTTTTTGTCCTTCAAGCGCCATTTGAAATTCAAAATCGAAAAAATAAAAATTAGAAATGGATATTTTTCAAGTACAACTATTGGGAACACGTTTCTGATATTTTTTGTTCTATTCAAAAAATGTTATGGGGGAGAAAAAAATTAAAAATAGTAGAATATGAACTTTTGAGAAATTTTATGGCTTCTTTCTACTAATTGTAGGCGTTTGAAATTCATGTTAAAAAGCAGCACATCTCGTCGTTAAAGGGTTAATTTAGACCTTTAGGCTTTTTGAAAATAAAAGATTTCCACGAGTGTGGATTTTGCAGTTCGTGGTGTAGCGAGTGCTGCGAGCGAAGATGAGAAGTGTAAACATACGAGTGGAAATCATTTTCCTCTCGTGGTGGACATACTATTTCTTCTAACACACGTAAACGGAAAGTACAACCACTTTTGGACGACAGGGAGGTAATAGTATATTGTGCACCTAGGGAGGAAAATAGTGATTTTCCCGATGGTGAAGTTTGTAGTTCGAGACGTTGCGAGCGTGCGAGCGAAATCGAGAACTGCAAACACACGATGCGAAAATCATTTTCCTTCCGTGGTGCACATGCTATTTTTTCTAACACACGTAAACGAAAGTACAAATATGCAATTATTTAATGGGATTTTTTGTTGTCATATTTATTTAAAACCCAATATTAATAAAAAAATAACAACATGATACATATTTAATCTTAAAAAATATATAGCTCTCTTTTTATATTTTTAAAAAATTAAAAAAAAATTACAAATTTTTATAGCAGCAGGAAGAAAATATTACTTTCTCTCCCCGTGACATCACAGCGGGGAGGGAAAGTATTACTTTTCCTCCCCGTTATGACGTCACGGGGAGGGAAAGTAACATTTCCTCCATCACGTCAGAAAAGATATACTTTTCACCCTCTACACAGGTAAAAAATAACGTACTTTCCGTGCGTGTGTTAGAAAAATAACTATTACTTCCGCCCAGAAGGAAAGATAAACTTTTTTCTTGCTCCACAGGTAAGAAATGGTGTACTTTCTGTGCGTGTGTTAGAAAATAGTTATTTTCGTATCAAGGAAGCAAAGTAGGTGATCTTGTCTGACAATGAGTCGAAAGCACAAATTTTGCATGAGCGAAGCGGGCGTAAAAGTAAATTATATACTTTTCTTATTAATAAATATAGTTTTATGTTGATTATAGTGTATATTATACTGTATAAAGAAAAGTGTGCAGGAAATTACACTTTTCTGCATGGTGTGCGTAAAAGTAATCAAAAGTGTGTAGAAAAGCACACTTTCCCGCACAATTTTAAATATGTAGAAATTTCTGTTAAAGGAAAGTAGCTCTTTTTCAACAGGTGTTGTACAAAAAAAGTTGTACATCATGTGAAAAACCATGCAAAAAAATAAAAAGCATGGTACGTATTACTTTTTTATAACAGTAAAGTGTCAGGTTCTTGTTTTTACTTCCTCGTGAAAGAAGCTTTGTAGTCGTTAAATTTTCTGTATATTTTAAAAGTCCTTCAAACAAATTTTCTCCTATGTAGGATTATGCTATTTAAGATCCTGAAAAATTGTCAGTATGTATGTATATGTTTGTGTGTGTTTTTGATGCATGCAAAACAGGTCAGAATTAGTATATTGTGTAGTTTTGACAGCCAAACTTGAAAAACCGTTTCTTAATAGTCAACCCAACCAATGTCCGCAGATGGACCAACGGTTAAGGATATGTCCAAGTTGTGAAATACAAACGAAACGAAAGATAAACAAACCAAGCACTAAAATCACATTTTTCAAAAAGCCTTCTTTTTCACAAAAATTAACGTTGGAACACTCTTTTTTATGAAAATGATAAATTGGAGTGTCAAAGTTTCCAATAAAATCATATTTGACCATGAGCAATTAAGTGAAAGACCAAGAGACCAATTGGACGGTCAGCATGTGGAAGAGGAGAAATTCCTCCATCCTCCATCAAATGGTAAATTGAAATGCTGAATTTGGTAACTATACCTAGCAGAGCTAAAAGCATGTGAAAATAACTGAGATTCAATCTAAAACAAAATTTGCATTTTTGCATGGTGCTGTCAAAGCGTCCTTGGCACGATCTGCACGTGCGCGAAGAGCAAATCGTCTTTCGTCACGAAAAGTTTAAGTGTTTGATTATATAACCACATGGACGTTGCAGAAGTTTTTACCCTTTCTCCTTTTAATTACAAGAAGGAAAGGGAAAAATTTCCTCTTCCACATGTAGACCGTCTAATCACTTTGTGGGCCTTTCACAGGATTCGCGTGTCTGATATATTCAAACCGTTTAATTTTTGCGACGCGTTAAAAATGCTATTTTATAGGTCATTTTAATTTACTATTTTACTTATTGCTCTTAATTGCTCATTGTCAAATATGATTTCATTGGAAACTTTGTGAGAAAAAAGGCTTTTTAAAATTGTGATTTTAGTGCTTCACAGTAAAAAGTAAATCTTATTTTAAATACTGTCTCAAATTAAACAAGCCCTGAAACTAATGCCAATCTTAATTTAAGCTCGGCTTGCGTTTTTGCTCTTTAAATTCATCAAAAAAATAAGTTTTGAAATTAAACAAAAGCTGTCTTAAAAATGTTGTGTCTTAAATTAAGGTACCTTTCATGGCTGAAAATAAGACTTTCTTTTTACTGTGTAGGTTTGTTTACCTTTTGGATTAATTACATTTCTTACATTGGATATAGTAAAGTGTGTGACGCCAAATAACATGCTTAATTTTTAAAGGCATAACTATAAAAACAAACTACCTTAAAATTTAAATTGAACATAGTATTAAAAGACAAACGGGAGTGATGTTAAGTATCTCAACATAAAAGAAATATAATATAAACGTTAAAACGTTATTCACTTTCTGTAAATTATAATATAAACGCTTAATAAAATCAAACAAGTGTTAAGATGTGGTTACACCTTCGTAGGACACCTGCCTGCAGATTATAGTAGTATACAAGAGTAAAGAAATCAGTAAATTTAAAAGACAAAACATACGTTTCTATATATAAAAATGGAATCAGAAAAGCACAGTTTGAAGACGTAAACAAACATAAAAATAGGAAAAATATTTATTACAAAACTTAAAAATTAAATAATAATAATAATAATAATAATAATAATAATTAAATATAAACTGTAAATTTACAGGTGACAAAAAAATATCAAGGATAAGAGTGTATTAAGGAGGGTGACTTTCTTAATTGGAGGTTCTCATTGCGGAGGCCAAAATAAACACAAACTTTGACAATTTTTCACGAAGAACGGCTGTGACTTAGCGATGTAGTTTTTTTTTAAATAAAGATACATTCTTGAACTTTTAAAACATATATTTCGTTTTCAAAAAAATGAAAAATGGCGACCAATATGGCGCATCTAGAAAATTATATTTTTTTAAATAGGGAAAAGGGTGGTCATTCTACACTTCGCAATTTTTAGTCTAAAACAAAAACTCAAAATTTTTTGTAAAGATGACGTCCTAAAGAATAGGTTATAGCTATAAAATAGTTTAAAAAGTTAACAAAATGGCGGATATATTTTTAAAAAGACTGCGTTTTTGAATTATTTTTCCATATTTTATCTCTTGCAAAAATTTATATTATTAACAATTTTATAATATTATAGGTACATCCCTAGTAGAATTTAGTTACCTTTAATGATAGAACGTCCAACGTCCTTCCGGCAGGACCAAAAAGACTCAGGTGAGTCCGTCCGAAATCGCTAAATGAAACTAACATGGATTAAAATAAACAAAAAATAATATATATCGTTGGAAAGGTGATGAAACAAGCTTTCAGCGCATGTAAATGTCGAGCTTGTAAGTTCAAATCGAAGAGCAGGGCAGCTCAAAGAAGTTGAATTTTCCAAAAATTCATATAATTTTTATTCACAAAATGATGAAACCCGGTCCTGCCGGCAGGACGCTTTTCGCTTTGTTTAAAAGGCTACCAAGCCTAGGCATATAAATTTAAAAACTTGATATTTACATCATTGGAAAGCTTGTTTCATTACCTTTCCAACGATATATTCGTTTTTGTATTTATCTGCTTCCATATTCGTTTTTTAAAGCAAATTTGAAGAGAGTTTTTATTCAATTGGCCGCAATTTTGCTGATTTACATTAATAATGAAATTTTTTTAAATTAAACAAATGGGTTTCATTCTTTGAACGTTTCTAAAGAAAAAGAGACTAGACCGGCCAAAAAAAATTGATTTTTGTGGATTTTACATAAAATTTATGAAAAAATGTTTTTTTTACTTTTTAGAAACAGCAAGTTTGGGGGCTTTGAAAAATGGTTTAATATTATTATTTTAAAAAGTCAAATATATGGATTTTTTCGTCTTTTCGTCTACTTTAATCCCAAGGAGTTCCGGAAAAGAAACATTGAATTCCCTTTTTTCAAAAGCCTTATTTTCGGAACATCCTTCCGGCAGGACGGGAGCTTGGACGTTCTATCATTAATAAGCCGCAAACCCGAAGTTGATTTGTTAATTAGTTTAGACTCTACGATGCCACCAGTTTAAAAAATCTTATATCGAGAAAAATGCGTTTAAAATTAAAAAAACATTTTTGTACAATAATTGTATTCTTTGCAATTGTTTCTTCAATTTGCGTATATGATAAATATCTATAGGTATTTGGGGTCTCTTTTTACGATTCTGAGGTCAGATTTAAAAAAATTCTTAAAAATCAATTCGATTTGCCTGACATTTGTTACTCAGTGCTCGGGACGCCGGTAAGTTTAAGACCCCATAAAAACGAAAATATTATTTTGATCAAATATCGAGTAGGGGAGACCGGGGCGTAATGGCTAACTTTTCACTCTTTGTGCTTTTTCTCGGCCATTTTTGTTTTAATTAAATGTTTTTCTTCTGGAAAAGTTACTCTGGTATCTCAGCTTTCTTTTTTAAAAAAAACATCCCGATATGACTCTTACTTTTTTTTTCTACAATAATTTTTCTGGAGCAATGCAAAGCTATCCAAAACGCCCCAGGCCGGGGCGTAATGAATAATGAGTGAAAATTAATATTTACGGCCTCAAATTTTATTATATATTGTAAATTAAGGTTTGTGAATTAAATTTTATGTAAAAAATATTGTAAATATAATTATTGTATAGAAGATAAGATCAAAAAATATAACTACAATTATTTTCTACACTGAAAGAAATACTTTCGAGAATTCATCCATAAACTTCTGGTTAAGGATTTTGGTTGAAGTAGTCATACAATCTGTCAGATTAGCACATAAGTGAGGTTATGTTAGACATGTGAAGGATGATTCACACTTACTGTCCTCTGTTTCTGTCATTCGTATGCCTGGATTAACCAAACTGTTTTGGCAGTTGTATTTCATTATAATACAGTGATTCATTCTGGCAGAATCAGCCATAATTATGGCAGTAATGTCGGAAAATTTCTTTCAGTGTAAAGACATATTCTTCGGTTTTTTTATTAAAATTAATATTACAAAATTACAAATCTGAAGTTTCACTTTCTCATTTATCTTTAATAAAAGTAAGTAACTTTATAGTAAATTTAATTTGATTCATAAAACGATGACAATTAAATAAGGATTTTTAAAATACTTTTCCTGTCTTAAAGAAACAAGCAAAATTATTTGCTTTTACATTACTCACAAATGAAAAAAATATTTTTTGGTTATTTTTTAAATTTAATATAGCAAAATTACAAATCGGAAGTTTAACTTTTTTAGTAATCTTTAGAAAAAGAAAGTAACTGTATAGTAAATTTATTTTAATTTATAAAATGATAACAATTAAATAAGAATTTTCGAAATACTTTTCTTGTCTAGTAAACTAGCAAAATTATTTGCTTTTACAATAATCACAGATAAAAAATCGGTTATCGTCAGCACAAGCGTCGTGGGCCCAAAGCTGACACGATGTGCACTGAACCCACTCTTCTCCTGAAACGCTGTTTTTTTGGTTTGTAATTTCTCATTTCAATCGTTTAAAATCTACTATTTATCGATTTTAGATCAAAACAAATAAATAAGTTGATAAACACACGAACATACTGCAACTAAGTAACAAGTAACCGCGAAAACGAACCTACGCTGCATTATCCATCGCGCCCCGGGAAAAACTAGCCATTACGCCCCAGGGGTACTTGGCCAATATTTTGTAATTTTCTATCAATACAGAAAGTGTAAATGAAAAATCTCCAATTGGCCCTTAAAAACAAATGTATCAAGCTCAAAACCCAATTTGATTTTTATTTTTAAAGCTATTTTTGAAAAAATGAGAACGAAAAAATGAAAATTTTGAAAAGTTACTTTCGTATGTCAAAAAAAGTTTTTCTACTATATTTCTTACAATAGTGAACAAATATTATTGAAACTTCGTACAAAGTTGCAGTATACTAAGTACAATAACTTGTCTATAGAACGAAATTATTTCGATTTACCAATTTTAAATAAATTACAATTATCCATTACGCCCCTTAGCCATTACGCCCCGGTCTCCCCTATTAAATTTAAACCCCAGGGGTATATATAAGATTTCGAAAAAACACTTTAAAGGAATTTTGACTATTATGACGTCACCAGTTAAAAATACATGCTTTACATAAATTGTAACGTCATAATAGTTTAAATGCCCATACAAGTCTATAAATCATGTTACCTAAAGGAAGGGGTAGAAGGTAAGGTATGGAAAATTATCACAATTAATTAATCACTTGGTTAGGGTTAGGAGGGTCTCTTATTTGAGCTCGTAATGTTTAAACTAAAACTTTTTTTATAATCTGAATTTAGGATATTAATTTTGTAAAATCTTCACAAAAATAAAAATAATTTTTTTTGTACGAAATATTGAAAAAACTTTTTTATTTGTGTCTACCAAACAATAGGAATAAAAATATTTTCTTATAAAAAGTATTGTAAAATGAATTTTTACAACTTTTTAAACAAAGTTTTATTATGTATGATTTAAATGAATCAATCGAGAATATAAAGGCGATAAAATATACTTTCATTTAGAATTAGGGACTTTTTAAAGAGTTTATTTTTAATAATCGTTTAATAAATTGTTTATAAACAATTTATTATTTTAATGTTCTGCACCTTCCAAAAATTTGAAAAAAATTCAACGTAGAAGTAAAACTATAAGAAGTTAAAATACGTTGAGAAAATTTATAAAAGAAAATTATTTAAAAAATTACAACGAAAATTATATTGACGTTGTATAGTGCAACAACGCTACAATTAGTTTTCGATAAATTTTATGGTTATATAAATACACAGGCCGAGACACTACAATAGTATATTCCCATGTATTGTGGCCCGCTGAATCCGAAGTCAGAATTGCCAAATTGGTTCTTTTTTTAGATATACTCAATAAACGACTTAAAAACCAAATCAAAATAAAAAAAAATTTCTTTATGACACTTCAGTAGTATTTTTCCATGCATTTTTTCACATATTTCTATGTGGTTTATCACGCTGAAACCGAATTTGAAGTCAATATTGAAAAAATTGCTAAAAATTTTGTGATAAACTCAATAAAGAACTAAAAAAACCAACTTAAAATAAAAAAAAATACAAAATTCTTTATAACACTACCGTAATATTTTTACATGCATTTTTTCACGCTGAATCCAAATTCGACGTCAGAATTAACAGATTTGCTCAAAATGTTGAAATAAACTCAAAAAACCCAAATTAAAATTTAAAAAATTTGATGATAACACTACAGTAGTATATTTCTATGTAGTTTTTGCCGCTGAATCCGAATTTGAAGTCAGTATTCAAACAATTGCTCACTATTTTGAGATGAACTCAAAAAATGACTCTAGAAAAACTAAATTAAAATCGAAAACAAATTTATAACTCTGCAGTAGTATTTTTCCATGCATTTTTTCACGCTGAATCCGAATTAGTGATCAAAATTAAGAGAATTGATCAAAATTTTGAGATAAACTCAAAAACTGATGAAAAACCGATTTAAAATGAAGAAAAGAAATTTTTTGCTATGATAATGTACTAATGTATTCTCATGTAGTATTTCACGTTAATTTCGAAGTAAGATTCTCAAAGTGGCTGAAAACTTTGAGTTCAACTTGTTTTTCTTAGTAGATTTTTTTGAATATCTCAAATTTAGGCCATTTTAAAATTTCTAATTTTAAATTCGGATTTAGCCGAGGATTCAGCGGGAAAAACTACATGGAAATATACTACTTTAGTGTTATCATCAAATTTTTGGTTTTTTTAATTTTAATTTGGATTTTTAAAATGTTTTTGGAGTATATCTCAAAATTTTAAGCAAATCTATTAATTTTGAAGTCAAATTCGGATTCAGCGTGAAAAACCACATAGAAATATACTACTTTAGTGTTATAATCATATTTTTTGTAATTTTTAATATTAATTCGGTATTTGAGTGGTTTTTTGAGTTTGTCACAAAATTTTGAGCAAATCTATTAATTCAGCGTGAAAAAATGCATGGAAGAATACTACTGAAGTGTCCTAAAAAAAATATTTATTTTTTTTTTATTTTGATTTGGTTTTTGAGTCGTTTTCTGAGTATAACTAAAAGTGTCTCGGCCAAAAAACTTTTTTTTTGTGTGGCTGTGATATTAATTCGACAGTATTTTATTCATTTCATAGATAAAATTAATGTTTTAATTCTGAAAAACATTGAAATCGCATCTGCGCGATATAATTTTCATTGTATCTTTTTAAATAATTGTCGCTTATAAATTTTTTCAACAGATTTTGATTTTTTATAACTTAAATTCTATGTTGAATTTTTTTTCAAATTTATAAAAGGCAAAACATTTAAAAAAGTTTGTTATAATAATTTAAAAATAATGAATAATAATAATATAATAATAATTAAATAATAATAATTAACTTAAATTAATTAATTTTAAATATTATTTTTTTTTATTAAATAATAATAATTTAATAATTTTTTATTATAATTTTTTTTAAATGTATATTAAATAATTATTAAAAATAAACCGTTTCAAAAAATTTTTAATTTTAAACAAAAATATGTTTTATCTCCTTCATATTCTCGCTTGATTCATTTAAATCGGTTCATTCATTTGGTAGAAATAAAACTTTGTTTAAAAAATTATTTAAAAAATTCATTTTGCAATAACTTTTATGAAGAAATATTTTTATTTCTGATTTTTTGGTAGAATCATTCCTATGGCCAAATGAAAACGTTTTTTTAACATTTCAATTTAAAAAAATATTGTTTATTTTTTTGTGAAAATTTTACAAATTCTTACTCATATAGAAAAAAGTCTCCACGAGGAAACAAAGTGTTCAGGAAATGACCACAATAAATTAATCGTTTAATTTAGTAGAGGTTTGTTTTAATTACAAAAAAATTGTTTACTTTTTCCTTTATGCAATTGCATTATTTTCTGGATATTTTTTAAAAACTATTTCATATTCTTCTTCAAAAATAAGATTTAAAAAAAATATCAAACTAAATAAATTTCAAAATTAATTTTTAATCACATTTTATACGTATTTAGGCAAATAAAACATTAGGTGATGATGATTGAAAATGATTAAATACTTAAGGAGAATTTTAAATTTTAAAAAATAATGAAATTCATTCAGAGAATTTTAAACTAGAATTTTTAAAAATAAAAGAGTTTCTTCGCCAATAATTTTATTGTTTATGAAAGTAATTAAATTTTTTAAAAAGAGTTC
The DNA here is from genome assembly GCA_032873175.1 of Leptopilina drosophilae. Taxonomy (NCBI): domain Eukaryota; kingdom Metazoa; phylum Arthropoda; class Insecta; order Hymenoptera; family Figitidae; genus Leptopilina; species Leptopilina drosophilae. Next base: position 42,226,100 of record CM065483.1, read on the forward strand.
CTTATTTTCTTTAAACAATTAAACAATTAATTTGTATTAACAATTATAATTAATAATTTTAGTTTTAAATGAATTGTTTAAATTATTAATAAAAATGTAATATTTTTGAAAAATTTTAATTATTTAAGTATAATTTCATTATACTTTTTGTAAATAATACATTTTTTTATTTCTTTAAATATTTTTAAAATAATTTTTTATAAATAATAATTAAATTGTTATCTAACATTTTATCAAAATTTTATAACCTAATTTTTCAATTATTATATTTAATAAACATAAAAAAATCAAAATATTTTATCATTAATAATATAAACTAAAAGTCGATAAAAAATTATTTCTTACTCAAATATTTACTGATTCAATCACGTTTCATGTAAGAAAAATCCACTTCCTGTGAGAAGAAAAGTAAACGCCTCACAGAAAATCAGAGGGTGTAATATTTGCTGCACCTCATTTTAACACCTCTATTGTAGTCATTTTTACTAAAAAATATTAACCGGAGAGCCTAGAAGAGAATTAAAAGGCAAAGATTTTTGTCAAGAACGCAGAAAAAGATTTTAGCTGTCTCCAAGCTATTTTCAGGCACCCTTGCGATTCTTAAAAGATTCAAAAAACTTTTAAGACTTTTAAAGATTAAGGCTCGCTCGAGGCTCGAGACTTGATAGAAGCTAAAAATAATTCTACAGCTTAAGGCTCGCTCAAGGCTCGAGACTTGATACAAGCTGAAAATAGTCCTAAAGATTAAGGCTCGCTCAAGGCTCGAGACTTGATAGAAGCTTAAAATAATTCTAAAGCCTAATGCTCGCTCAAGGCTTGAGACATGATTGAAGCTAAAAATAATTCTAAAGCCTAAAGCTCGCTCAAGGCTCGAGACTTGATAGAAGCTAAAAACTCTTTTAAAACTTAAAGCTGGATCAAGGCTCGAGACTTGATAGAAGCTAAAAATACTCCTAAAGATTAAGGGTCACTCAAGGCTCGAGACATGATTGAAGCTAAAAATAATTCTAAATCTTAAAGCTCGCTCAAGGCTCGAGACTTGATTGAAGCTAAAAATAATTCTAAAGCTTAAGGCTCGCTCAAGGCTCGAGACTTGATAGAAGCTAAAAATAATTCTAAAGCTTAAGGCTCGCTCAAGGCTCGAGACTTGATGGAAGCTAAAAATATTCCTAAAGATTAAGGGTCACTCAAGACTCGAGTCTTGATTGAAGGTAAAGATAGTCCTAAAGCTTAAGGCTCGCTCAAAGCTCGAGACATGATTGAAGCTAAAAATAATTCCAAAGCTTAAGGCTTGCTCAAGGCTCGAGACTTGATGGAAGCTAAAAATATTCCTAAAGATTAAGGGTCACTCAAGACTCGAGTCTTGATATAATCTAAAAATACTCCTAAAGCTTAAGGCTCGCTCAAGGCTCGAGACATGATTGAAGCTAAAAATAATTCTAAATCTTAAAGCTCGCTCAAGGCTCGAGACTTGATAGAAGCTAAAAACTCTTTTAAAACTTAAAGCTGGATCAAGGCTCGAGACATGATTGAAGCTATAAAATAATTTTAAAGATTAAAGCTCGCTCAAGGCTCGAGACTTGATAGAAGCTAAAAATAATTCTAAAGCTTAAGGCTCGCTCAAGGCTCGAGACTTGATAGAAGCTAAAAATAATACTAAAGCTTAAGGCTCGCTCAAGGCTCGAGACTTGATAGAAGCTAAAAATGTTCCTAAAGATTAAGGGTCACTCAAGGCTCGAGTCTTGATTGAAGGTAAAAATAGTCCTAAAGCTTCAGGCTCGCTCAAGGCTCGAGACTTGAAAGATGCTAAAAATAATTCTAAAGCTAAAGGCTCGCTCAAGGCTCAAGACTTGATAGAAGCTAAAAATAGTCCTAAAGATTAAGGCTCGCTCAAGGCTCGAGACATGATTGAAGCTAAAAATAATTCTAAAGCTTAAGGCTCGCTCAAGGCTCGAGACTTGATAGAAGCTAAAAATATTCCTAAAGATTAAGGGTCACTCAAGGCTCGAGTCTTGATTGAAGGTAAAAATAGTCCTAAAGCTTAAGGCTCGCTCAAGGCTCGAGAATTGATTGAAGCTAAAAATAATTCTAAAGCTTAAGGCTCGCTCAAGGCTCGAGACTTGATAGAAGCTAAAAATATTCCTAAAGATTAAGGGTCACTCAAGGCTCGAGACTTGATAGAAGCTAAAAATAATTCCAAAGCTTAAGGCTCGCTCAAGGCTCGAGACTTGATGGAAGCTAAAAATATTCCTAAAGATTAAGGGTCACTCAAGACTCGAGTCTTGATTGAAGGTAAAGATAGTCCTAAAGATTAAGGCCCGCTCAAGGCTCGAGACTTGATAGAAGCTTAAAATAATTTTAAAGCCTAATGCTCGCTCAAGGCTTGAGACATGATTGAAGCTAAAAATAATTCTAAAGCCTAAAGCTCGCTCAAGGCTCGAGACTTGATAGAAGCTAAAAACTCTTTTAAAACTTAAAGCTGGATCAAGGCTCGAGACATGATTGAAGCTATAAAATAATTTTAAAGATTAAAGCTCGCTCAAGGCTCGAGACTTGATAGAAGCTAAAAATAATTCTAAAGCTTAAGGCTCGCTCAAGGCTCGAGACTTGATAGAAGCTAAAAATAATTCTAAAGCTTAAGGCTCGCTCAAGGCTCGAGACTTGATAGAAGCTAAAAATGTTCCTAAAGATTAAGGGTCACTCAAGGCTCGAGTCTTGATTGAAGGTAAAAATAGTCCTAAAGCTTAAGGCTCGCTCAAGGCTCGAGACTTGATACAAGCTGAAAATAGTCCTAAAGATTAAGGCTCGCTCAAGGCTCGAGACTTGATAGAAGCTTAAAATAATTCTAAAGCCTAATGCTCGCTCAAGGCTTGAGACATGATTGAAGCTAAAAATAATTCTAAAGCCTAAAGCTCGCTCAAGGCTCGAGACTTGATAGAAGCTAAAAACTCTTTTAAAACTTAAAGCTGGATCAAGGCTCGAGACTTGATAGAAGCTAAAAATACTCCTAAAGATTAAGGGTCACTCAAGGCTCGAGACATGATTGAAGCTAAAAATAATTCTAAATCTTAAAGCTCGCTCAAGGCTCGAGACTTGATTGAAGCTAAAAATAATTCTAAAGCTTAAGGCTCGCTCAAGGCTCGAGACTTGATAGAAGCTAAAAATAATTCTAAAGCTTAAGGCTCTCTCAAGGCTCGAGACTTGATGGAAGCTAAAAATATTCCTAAAGATTAAGGGTCACTCAAGACTCGAGTCTTGATTAAAGGTAAAAATAGTCCTAAAGCTTAAGGCTCGCTCAAGGCTCGAGACATGATTGAAGCTAAAAATAATTCTAAATCTTAAAGCTCGCTCAAGGCTCGAGACTTGATAGAAGCTAAAAACTCTTTTAAAACTTAAAGCTGGATCAAGGCTCGAGACATGATTGAAGCTATAAAATAATTTTAAAGATTAAAGCTCGCTCAAGGCTCGAGACTTGATAGAAGCTAAAAATAATTCTAAAGCTTAAGGCTCGCTCAAGGCTCGAGACTTGATAGAAGCTAAAAATAATTCTAAAGCTTAAGGCTCGCTCAAGGCTCGAGACTTGATAGAAGCTAAAAATAATTCTAAAGCTTAAGGCTCGCTCAAGGCTCAAGACTTGATAGAAGCTAAAAATAGTCCTAAAGATTAAGGCTCGCTCAAGGCTCGAGACATGATTGAAGCTAAAAATAATTCCAAAGCTTAAGGCTCGCTCAAGGCTCGAGACTTGATAGAAGCTAAAAATATTCCTAAAGATTAAGGGTCACTCAAGGCTCGAGTCTTGATTGAAGGTAAAAATAGTCCTAAAGCTTAAGGCTCGCTCAAGGCTCGAGAATTGATTGAAGCTAAAAATAATTCTAAAGCTTAAGGCTCGCTCAAGGCTCGAGACTTGATAGAAGCTAAAAATATTCCTAAAGATTAAGGGTCACTCAAGGCTCGAGACTTGATAGAAGCTAAAAATAATTCCAACGCTTAAGGCTCGCTCAAGGCTCGAGACTTGATGGAAGCTAAAAATATTCCTAAAGATTAAGGGTCACTCAAGACTCGAGTCTTGATTGAAGGTAAAGATAGTCCTAAAGATTAAGGCCCGCTCAAGGCTCGAGACTTGATAGAAGCTTAAAATAATTTTAAAGCCTAATGCTCGCTCAAGGCTTGAGACATGATTGAAGCTAAAAATAATTCTAAAGCCTAAAGCTCGCTCAAGGCTCGAGACTTGATAGAAGCTAAAAACTCTTTTAAAACTTAAAGCTGGATCAAGGCTCGAGACATGATTGAAGCTATAAAATAATTTTAAAGATTAAAGCTCGCTCAAGGCTCGAGACTTGATAGAAGCTAAAAATAATTCTAAAGCTTAAGGCTCGCTCAAGGCTCGAGACTTGATAGAAGCTAAAAATAATTCTAAAGCTTAAGGCTCGCTCAAGGCTCGAGACTTGATAGAAGCTAAAAATGTTCCTAAAGATTAAGGGTCACTCAAGGCTCGAGTCTTGATTGAAGGTAAAAATAGTCCTAAAGCTTAAGGCTCGCTCAAGGCTCGAGACTTGAAAGATGCTAAAAATAATTCTAAAGCTTAAGGCTCGCTCAAGGCTCAAGACTTGATTGAAGCTAAAAATAGTCCTAAAGATTAAGGCTCGCTCAAGGCTCGAGACATGATTGAAGCTAAAAATAATTCAAAAGCTTAAGGCTCGCTCAAGGCTCGAGACTTGATAGAAGCTAAAAATATTCCTAAAGATTAAGGGTCACTCAAGGCTCGAGTCTTGATTGAAGGTAAAAATAGTCCTAAAGCTTAAGGCTCGCTCAAGGCTCGAGACTTGATAGAAGCTAAAAATATTCCTAAAGATTAAGGGTCACTCAAGGCTCGAGTCTTGATTGAAGGTAAAAATAGTCCTAAAGCTTAAGGCTCGCTCAAGGCTCGAGACTTGATAGAAGCTAAAAATACTCCTAAAGATTAAGGGTCACTCAAGGCTCGAGACATGATTGAAGCTAAAAATAATTCTAAATCTTAAAGCTCGCTCAAGGCTCGAGACTTGATTGAAGCTAAAAATAATTCTAAAGCTTAAGGCTCGCTCAAGGCTCGAGACTTGATAGAAGCTAAAAATAATTCTAAAGCTTAAGGCTCGCTCAATGCTTGAGACTTGATAGAAGCTAAAAATACTCCTAAAGATTAAGGGTCACTCAAGGCTCGAGACCTGATTGAAGCTAAAAATAATTCTAAATCTTAAAGCTCGCTCAAGGCTCGAGACTTGATTGAAGCTAAAAATAATTCTAAAGCTTAAGGCTCGCTCAAGGCTCGAGACTTGATAGAAGCTAAAAATAATTCTAAAGCTTAAGGCTCGCTCAATGCTTGAGACTTGATAGAAGCTAAAAATACTCCTAAAGATTAAGGGTCACTCAAGGCTCGAGACATGATTGAAGCTAAAAATAATTCTAAATCTTAAAGCTCGCTCAAGGCTCGAGACTTGATTGAAGCTAAAAATAATTCTAAAGCTTAAGGCTCGCTCAAGGCTCGAGACTTGATAGAAGCTAAAAATAATTCTAAAGCTTAAGGCTCGCTCAAGGCTCGAGACTTGATAGATGCTAAAAATGTTCCTAAAGATTAAGGGTCACTCAAGGCTCGAGTCTTGATTGAAGGTAAAAATAGTCCTAAAGCTTAAGGCTCGCTCAAGGCTCGAGACTTGAAAGATGCTAAAAATAATTCTAAAGCTTAAGGCTCGCTCAAGGCTCAAGACTTGATAGAAGCTAAAAATAGTCCTAAAGATTAAGGCTCGCTCAAGGCTCGAGACATGATTGAAGCTAAAAATAATTCTAAATCTTAAAGCTCGCTGAAGGCTCGAGACTTGATTGAAGCTAAAAATAATTCTAAAGCTTAAGGATCGCTCAAGGCTCGAGACATGATTGAAGCTAAAAATAATTCTAAAGCTTAAGGCTCGCTCAATGCTTGAGACTTGATAGAAGCTAAAAATACTCCTAAAGATTAAGGGTCACTCAAGGCTCGAGACCTGATTGAAGCTAAAAATAATTCTAAATCTTAAAGCTCGCTCAAGGCTCGAGACTTGATTGAAGCTAAAAATAATTCTAAAGCCTAAAGCTCGCTCAAGGCTCGAGACTTGATAGAAGCTAAAAACTCTTTTAAAACTTAAAGCTGGATCAAGGCTCGAGACATGATTGAAGCTATAAAATAATTTTAAAGATTAAAGCTCGCTCAAGGCTCGAGACTTGATAGAAGCTAAAAATAATTCTAAAGCTTAAGGCTCGCTCAAGGCTCGAGACTTGATTGAAGCTAAAAATAATTCTAAAGCTTAAGGCTCGCTTAAGGCTCGAGACTTGATAGAAGCTAAAAATAATTCTAAAGCTTAAGGCTCGCTCAATGCTTGAGACTTGATAGAAGCTAAAAATACTCCTAAAGATTAAGGGTCACTCAAGGCTCGAGACCTGATTGAAGCTAAAAATAATTCTAAATCTTAAAGCTCGCTCAAGGCTCGAGACTTGATTGAAGCTTAAAATAATTCTAAAGCTTAAGGCTCGCTCAAGGCTCGAGACTTGATGGAAGCTAAAAATATTCCTAAAGATTAAGGGTCACTCAAGACTCGAGTCTTGATTGAAGGTAAAGATAGTCCTAAAGCTTAAGGCTCGCTCAAAGCTCGAGACATGATTGAAGCTAAAAATAATTCCAAAGCTTAAGGCTTGCTCAAGGCTCGAGACTTGATGGAAGCTAAAAATATTCCTAAAGATTAAGGGTCACTCAAGACTCGAGTCTTGATTAAAGGTAAAAATAGTCCTAAAGCTTAAGGCTCGTTCAAGGCTCGAGACTTGATAGAAGCTAAAAATACTCCTAAAGATTAAGGGTCACTCAAGGCTCGAGACATGATTGAAGCTAAAAATAATTCTAAATCTTAAAGCTCGCTCAAGGCTCGAGACTTGATTGAAGCTAAAAATAATTCTAAAGCTTAAGGCTCGCTCAAGGCTCGAGACTTGATAGAAGCTAAAAATGTTCCTAAAGATTAAGGGTCACTCAAGGCTCGAGTCTTGATTGAAGGTAAAAATAGTCCTAAAGCTTAAGGCTCGCTCAAGGCTCGAGACTTGAAAGATGCTAAAAATAATTCTAAAGCTTAAGGCTCGCTCAAGGCTCAAGACTTGATAGAAGCTAAAAATAGTCCTAAAGATTAAGGCTCGCTCAAGGCTCGAGACATGATTGAAGCTAAAAATAATTCTAAATCTTAAAGCTCGCTCAAGGCTCGAGACTTGATTGAAGCTAAAAATAATTCTAAAGCTTAAGGCTCGCTCAAGGCTCGAGACTTGATAGAAGCTAAAAATACTCCTAAAGATTAAGGGTCACTCAAGGCTTGAGACTTGATAATAGCTAAAAGGACTTCGCACAAAATACATTGAAAAAAAGTTTCGGTCAAATTTGTTCAAACATGAAGTTGAAACTGGCACCCAGTTATCAGCACCCACTTTCTTTTAGATATTAATTAGCCTTCACTTATTAGCAACAACTTATTCTTTAAAAAATTTAAGTTGGTTTTAAAGAAAAAAATATTTAACTATAAAATTATCCTTTCAAAAATATGTGGGTGCTGATAACTGGGTGCTAGTTTCAGTTTCGTTGTTCAAACTTCGAAGTTTTGTAGCTTCTAATCTCCAGAACAACAAATGTTAATGGCAAAAACGACGAAAATCAATAGTTTTTTAGTTACATCATGTTGAGCATCAAAAAAGAGTGATAAATAGCAAAGCTTGCTCATGGCTCAAGGCTCAAGATTTAATGCCAGGGATGGAAACTTGTTTATGGCTATAGGCTAGATAAAAGATTGATCATGGATCAAGGCTTGATGATGGATTAACGGTTGATCATGGATCAAGGCTTGATTATGTTTCGAAACTCCATTATGGCTTAACGCTTGATAATTGCTCAAGGCTTGATTATAGCTCGAAACTCGAATATGGATCAACGCTTGATCATGGATTAATGCTTGGTTATGGCTCGAAACTCGAATATGGATCAAGACTTAATCATGGATTAAGGCTTGTTTATAACTCGAAACTTAAATATGGCTTAATGCTTGATAATTGCTCAAGGCTTGATTCTGGCTTCGAAATTAGAATGTGGATCAAGGCTTGGTTATGACTCGAAACTCTATTATGGATCAAGGCTTGATCATGGATGAAGGCTTGTTTATGGCTCGAAACTCTATTATGGATCAAGGCTTGATCATGGATTAAGGCTTGATTCTGTCTTAACGATTAATTATGGTTCGAAACCGGAATATGGATCAAGGCTTGGTTATGGCTCGAAACTCGATTAAGGCTTGCTCAAGGATCATGTCTTGATTGAAGGTAAAAATAATCCTAAAGCTCAAGTTTCGCTCAAGGATCATGTCTTGATTGAAGCTAAAAATAATCCTAAAGCTCAAGTTTCGCTCAAGGCTGGAAATGCTTTTTATTTTGAGTGTTATTTTATATGTGTATGTAAGGTTCGAAACTTCATATTATGCTATACTTACTTTCATAATTAAAATAATATTTTTTTTCTATATATCTTTTTGTGATAAACAGTTTTAAAATAATATCAATTTTCAAAACCGAACAAATATTTTATTAATTATTTATACCTTAAATCATACATTTGATCAAATTATTGAATTTATAGCTAATATTAGTTGCAATTGAAAATATTTTGTGTAGATGTGCAATGTAGTGTATTAGAATTATTCGTAGTAACAAATTGTAATATGAGTATTGTCATTATAAGTAAGTCATCTATAATTGATGAAAAACAAACTAAGTTTAAGCACTGGTAAAACAAAGAATATATATGTATGTTTCAGAAATAAGGGCAAGAAAACGAATTTAATACTTTGCCAAGATATTGCAAAATAGGTAGAAATTATTGAGTGTGACTGAAGAGTTATGTAAATTTTTTTTAACTAGGGATTTTAATTTTTTAATTAAAAAGAATTTTTAATTAGCGATGAAAAGAAAATAATAAGTGTCATATTTTATTTTAAACTTTAAATTTTGTTTTAATTACTTTTCTCATCTCTCTTTGATTCTCTCTTGTTATTTTCCAAACTTTGTTGACGTATTCTTCCACAAAAATTGTTAATGGTTTTTAAATATTGTTCAGTTTTAATAGGTAACCCTTCATTGTTGTCTTGTATGAAATCTAGAGTAAAAATTTTAAAGTGTAAGAAAGGAATATTGGAGCGTTAATATTGAAAATAATAAATCTTTCTACTACAAACAATTTCAATAACGTTTCTTTTGAATCATTAAACTCAAAATTTTATTGTTATTATTAAAAATTATAATTTTTCGAAAAAATTTTATAATTCAATATTTTTTTGTAAATGTAGAATTTATAGTTTAATACCATTACTCAATATTATTATTAAGCTTAATAAAAATTTTATTACCAAAAACAGCATTAAATATATCTTGAGGTATTGGCTCGTTTCCTCTTTTTCCTAATGCAGACATTTTTTCTAATTTTTCTATCCCGATTAAGTCTATTAATAGTTTTCTTGTCATTTCCTCATGATTTTGTCGTGATTTTAAAACTTCAGAAATTACTGAGTTTTTTACGTAAACCTTTTCTTTTTCGGATAATTGAATCATTTCTCCAGTTATTGTTTCTGTTGTTGTTGGAGGTGGAGGCTAAATGTAATTCACAATATAATTAAAATCTCATGTGCAAAATTTCAGAATTAATAGTACATTTAAGGTAAATAACCTTTGTTGCCGACGTAGATATTTCGATTTCAGTTTCATTCATTTTTGTTCGCATCCACGAAACAAGATTTTCCAAAAAAATTAAATTTTCTCGTGTAACTGAAAAGAAAGATAAGTTTTGTTTCATTATCAAATTACCAGGAAGCCTATTATATTTTTATGACAATTGTCAGGGTTGCTACAAAAATTTAAAAAATTTTAAATGATTAGATACAGAGAAAAATGTTTTTAAACATTTACGATTATCTTTAATTGCAATATTATTTGAAAACAACAATAACTTCTTTTTTAAATAAATATTTAACCATTACTATTTTTCCATAGAAAATATGATTTATTTTAACTTCTTCGAAATTATTTTTGTCATTTAAATTCAACTATTTCTAAAAATTTGCACAATAATGATTTCAATATTAAATTATTATCTAATTCCTTTAAGTAATTTAATCAAAATTTTACTGAAATTTACTATTTTAAAAATTTAAAATTTTAAAATTGCAGACAATAATTTAATTCTTGAGAAGAATTTCGCTATCTATTTATAAAGATAATTTAATTCTTGACTAGAATTTTTTAAAACATGCAAATAATTTAATTTCTGGAAAGTATTTTATTATTTTTCAAAAAATTGAAATTCTTGGTACTAATTTTATTATTTATCAAAAATAATTAATTTTTGGAAAATAATTTTATTTAAATTCTTTAAAATAATTGATTTTATGGGAAGAATTCTTTCTTCAAGTTTTAATAAAATTTTGAAGATTAAAATAGAGTTCTATTTAAATTTTTGTAGAAAAATGATATTTATAAAGGTAATTGAATTCTTGATGAGATATTCGCTAAAAAATTTTAAAGTTATAATTGAATTCTCGTGATGAATATTGTACTTTATAAAAATAATTGAATTTTGCAAAGAATTTTATTAAAATTCCTAAAAATAATTGAATTTCTGTGAAGAAGTTTGTTATTTATCAACATAATTGCGTTAAAACTTTTGAAATAATTGAATAATATTAAAAAATTCATTCTTGCCAGAAATAGAAAGACAAAAAAATTCTATAAATTTAATTTTTCCAGTATACTTTTTATAAAAATCTCTGACTATTCCCTGACCAATTCTACTTTCCTTGACTTTTCCCTGAATTCCTAATTTCCCTGACATGTGGCAACCCTGAATTGTTTATAGCAAATTACATTTAGGGGGCTGATTTTCTTCCCAACTTTTTGATTTATCAAGAGTTTTATCAAAGTTTGGATCAGCTGAATTTTTTTCAAAATCAGCAATTGCATTTAATTTTGTAGAATTTTCTTCTCTTATATCTGTTGATAAAGGACCCTCATCATCGCAAAATTTAGTTTTTGATGTACTTTCCTTATCTTGATTTTGAGATGAAGACGATTTACTGGAATCTGAAATAGTTAAAAAATATTTTTTTAAAATTTTTTATTTAAAAAGTTATTGAACTTTACACTATTTACATTATTTATAATTTTTATAATTGTAAATAAGTAAATTAAATGTTTTTTATAATATTTAAATGAAATAAATGACATTTTCTTTTCTGTAAATTAAGAACAAAGAAATATGTTAAATTGAAAGACTGTAAAATCATTTTTATTAATATACGTTGTTCCTCCTTGTTATGCATTAAATTACCTTTACACGGTGATTTAAGATCACAACTTTTTTCACCAATGCAGGTTTTCTGAAGTTGCAAATCAGTAGAATTTATTTCAGAGCAGGAGATCGGATTTAATCCTTTAGGAAGAATATCGTCTAAAGCAGTTGACAATGAATTATCACCATCTAAGAGAAAATTAGATTTTTTAAATAACTATTTATTCAGATTTTTAATTTAAAGTTAAATATTTATTTGATTAAAAAAATATTATTGCATTTTTTATAAGACTTATTTTGTAATTGAATATATAATAAATGATTTTATATTACTTATTATGTTAGAACTAGTTTATAGAAAATATAAACAAAATTTTTGTTTGTAACTAAAAATATTATTTTTTAATAGAAAGCCAAAAAATTAATATTTTTATATTACTGTTGCCAGAAACATTACCTGTAGCAGGTGGATTTGTCGATGATTCATGTGAACTTATCTCCAAACCAGAAGTTGTCTTGCATTGTAAATCCATCGAATTTCTTTTAAAATCGGTGACAGCATTTAATTCCTCAGGGTTGACTTCTCCTAAAACTGCAGGCACAGAATTGTTACCATCACACAATGTACTTTTCAATGCACTTGCATTACATATCTTTTGAGTTGATAACAATATACTCGGATCTGGAAAAATATTGCCATATTTTGTTTAAAAGATATTTAATACTTTAATATTAACTATATTGTACTAAAATATCAAATAATTTCATTTCATTATGATTGAACGATTCAGTTCATTTTAATAGATATTTACATTTTTTGTTTATAAGTAATTCATTTATGAATTTCTTAAATCACAGTACTAGTTGATATTAATTTTAAATATCTAAATTGTAAAAATGAAAAAAGTAGGGTTATATATTACCAGGAATTTTATTATTTTGATTTCTTCTTCTCGTTGATCGAAGATTTTGATTTTTAACTTCCAGGGATTTTGGTTCGTGGTCCTCATCTTTGCTTAAGTTATTTTTGACCAAGCTTTGGTTACCCTTCTTTTGTTTCAACGTAGATTTGCCAGATTCTGGAGAAATTAATTTATATTTTTTAAGCTGTTTATTAATCAATAAATTAGAACAAATTATTGTTATCCATTGTAGATATACGATTCAATATATTTTTATAATTATACAATAAGTAGAAAATCTGTTATTTTTCTTCAAAAATTTTTTAGTTTTAAAATTTTATTTTTAAAAATGAATAATTAACATAATCTATAAATTTTAAAATAAATTCTGATAACAATTTTTAATTTATTGAAAAAATTCATTTCGATTAAATATAAATATATTTTTTATTTTTCGTAATTATTGAGGTTATGATAATGAATAGGAAAATTATATTAAAGATAAAATATTTGCTTATGACGGGGTACAGTGATTTACCAGATTTATTTTCTTCTCCATTTTTTGTTGTTAATGATGTTTTCTGATCATTTTCATTTTTTGCGACAATAATCGGTTTCTCATCCCCTTTCCTTTTTCTTCCGGCGCGTAAGGAATTTATGAGTGATTTATTTTCTGTATAAATGAAATATTTAGTTAAAAGCATTGAATTGTATTGAATATTTATACAATTCTTAAATTTATTCTTACCACTTTCCATTTTGGTTAATGTTGGTTAATATTCACGTCTCAATAGTTTTCGTTGGTATGTAAACAAATATATAAACAAGTGAATGATGCTGTATGAGTGTACAATATATCTATATTCGTGTACCTCTATTTAAAAAATAATTTTTTAAAAAGAAATTAGAAGAAATTTTTACCTAAAAAATTGTTTTTAAAAAGTTACTTATCAATAAATTTAGCAAACATTTTAATTTTTTTATAATTATCAAAACCTCAATCAAAACCAATTGGAAAATAGTAAAACAAAATGAAAAAAAATCCTGAAGTGAAAATTTCTTAAAATTATAAAGATTTGGAAAAGAAAGTAACTAAAATTTTTATAAGTTAGGGGAGATAGGGTATTGTGGGCAACCCTTTTTCTTAGCTCAATATCTTTTACAAAAAAAATTCTTTTTCAAATTGTTAAATTTTTCACGATAGTTGGAAGTGCAAACTAACATATATCTAAAATATCAAAATATCACTAAAATTATCACTTACCTAAAAGAAATTTGAGTTTTACTAAAGAGTGCGTTTTTATGATTTTTAAAAATGTGAAATTGTGGGCCACTGCCTAAATTAAGTTCAAATAAATAAAATAATAAAAAAACTCGTCACAAAAGTTTAATTATTAGTTTAAAATTAGAAAAGAAAAAATAAGAAAAATGAAATTAATCAGAATTGCAATTTTTACAAGTAAAATAGACTCCATTAATAACACATTTTAAGTGAGTATCTCTATCATATGAATCGCAATGAATATAATTATTTTTGTTAAATTATTATAGCTATGAGTTTTTTTAATAATATCTACTTGCATTGGGCAATTAAATCGCCAAAAACAAGCAACACACAATTATTTATATACTTTAATTTGATGCAAAATTTCTTTCTGGAGTTAATTATAATGCATTGTAAAGGCATAAAATGATAATGAAAAATTTGCTTCGGACGAACAAAGAAAATAAAAAGAAATTGGATGATCAAACTTATAAATATTATTAAATAATGGAGATGCATCACAATTCCCCATAGTCCATAATTCCCCAATCTCCTCTATATTTTATATAATAAATTGTAAATAAGAATACAATAATAATTTCTTTAACGAAACATGTATAATTATTTGAAATGTAATAACATTGCTGCAATTCATACAAATCTTTGAGAATCAGGTTTAATTTAATTAGATGTTTCTTAGATTTCAAAATTTAAACCAACAATATTATAAATTGTAAATTTTTTGAAGATAAGAACATCTTAAAATTTAATTATTTTTAGAATAAATTGTTTTAATTTTAATTTAAATCGTAGCCCTTAAAAAAGCATTAATTCGATAAGTATTTTAATAATAACTAATTTTATCAGAATCAATTCTATGCGTAATAATAAATATTGTAACATTAAGAATCCCATTAGTCATTTAATGTGCATTTAGAAATTAAGACCTGCATCCTCAACAATGTTGAGAACTTTTAATAGTTTTAGATCGTTTGCAGACAAAATGTCTTTCGAATTCGTTCCAAATATCGCAATACAAAGTAAAACGAGTTGCTGATGAAATTCTTTTTCAAATGAAATTTTGAAAATCCAATATACAGCTATTAGAAATATAACTGCTTCCTTTGGTTTTGCAGCGAAAAGTGATTGAGAGTCAACATAACATCTGAGTATTGTTGGTTGTGATCCAATACCTGTCAGGAACGGAGCTTTGCGTTTTTTGGGAATTGATTCATTCAAAGTTGTGTTATCCTAAAAGAAAATTAAGTGATGATTGCATTATCATTACATGTTTAAACATGCAATGATAAACTAATTACGAATTAGTGTTTTTAATTTTGAAAAATTTCTAATTTGAAATGAAATATATGCTAATTTAACTTTTTTCATTTACAAATTTATTTTTGAATGATAAGAAAACAGTATTTTAACAACAGTTATTTTAACAATAGCAGTATTTTGCAATAAAAATTAAATTAAAAGAAGTAACAAAAATATTTATGTTTATTTGAACATTAGTAACAATAAGTTAAGCATTAATTAACAAGAAATTAAACATTTTTCTAATAGTTTAAAACCTCTTCTTTCATGTATAAAAAATTTAAAGAAATTAAAAATAAATTTTATAATTAAAAAAAGGTTTTGGAAAGTCATTCAGATGTGGTACTAATCCCTTAAATATAAATATTTAGATTATTGTTACTGAACTGAAAAAATTCATAATAAAAAGTGAAATTAAAGGAAATGTCTTAATGAAATTTTATTCTTAAATTCATAATATGAAAATCACTTACAGGATAAAGTTTAAGTATGCTTGGCTGCTCTTTATTGCCATATCGTTTAAAGAGTTGCGGCAGATTAATCAATAAATGTAAAACTGGATCTTCGTTTTCAGCAGAAATTACAAGCTTCGAATTCAGTTTGCGAATAGAATCGTTCCAATTTTCTCGAAGCTTTTGTAATTCAGTGTTGACGATTTGACTGAACTCCCACAAAAACTATTTATTTAACAAAAATGAAATCAAAGAAACAGTATGTTTTCAATAACTGATATAAAAAAACCTGTATATATTTAGAAAACGAGTTAAAAAAGAAAAGAGAAATTATTACAAAATCCTCATCCAATAATCCTCTATATTTCTGTACCAAATCGTATGCATTCAATTTAATCGCATCTGAATTTCTTGCATTTCTAGTTTCGTTTAGTAATTTTTTTATTAAATTCCTATTGATATTCTCTTTCCCCATTTCTTGTGACATTAAGTCTAAAGCATTACTAATGTCACTGTTGACAAGTTCATTTTCTTTATTTTTAGATTTTTTATTGACTTTTCTATTCTGATTTTTGAAATAATAATGTAGACGTTTTTCTATTACACTCTGTAAATAAATGTAAATGTATAATAAATAAATAATATGAAAACTACTCCTTCCAGAGCAGGCGTTAGAAAATTAATTTATCGTACCCTAATCAAATTCATTAATTAAAAAGTAAGAAATAAGAATAATAAGAATAAGAAATATAGTAATTAACGTATCCTTCTTTTTCAAGAATAGAGCAAATATCAAATTCCTTTTTATAATTTTATTTAACAAATAATTAATTATTGACTGACTTTTATTACCACAAAATATGATTTACTCACACTAATTCCCAATAAAGGATATTTCTTTGCAACTAAAACTGACGCTAATGTTCTGAACTTAACATTCGTTTTTTTATGCTTTAACATTTTGCTACCGATGTCTCTTAACATTGAACATTTTTCTGTTCTTTCTAGTTTACCATTCTTTAGACCAGTCATCACGCGAGATTCAAAAAGATTAGGAATATATTTCTCCATAGAAACCTTTCGAAAATTAAAAATAACAAATATATACATGTGTACAAAAAATTGTAAAACCTATAAAAAATTGGTTTTGAGATTTTTTTGTTTAGAGGTTTTTCGAGAACTAAAAAGGAGTTAAATAGAGAGTTAAAATAAAAAGAAATGATAAAGATGATAAGAATAAAAATGAGGGTGAAATGTAAGTAAAGTGAAAGTCAAGGTGAGTGAAAGTGAAGTGAATATAAGAGAAAAAGTGAGAAGTAGGGTGAAGTGAGATTTTGCAAAAGTGAGGTTGAAGTCTTAAAAAATATACTTACAATTTCGTTTCTTGAAGTTGATGGCAAATTTGGTGATTCTATCTGGGTTGACTGATTATTTGTCGGCAATGATTGTGAAATGGATTCTTCATCTGAGATTAGAGAATCATCAGGTGACTCAAAATGAGTAGAAGATCTACCCAGAAGCGATCTGCCAAGCAAAGATTTATGGTTCACTGTCGTTGAATTAGTAATTTGTATGTCTGAGACTTCAGAATCATTTTGCTCCAACAAGTTTTTGGAAACATTCGATGTACTCGGTAGCGGTTGGTGGGTAACTGATTGTAAACCAGTTTGTAAAACTGGTGCTCCAGAATTATTTTGCAATGATTGTTGATTAACTAATTGAGGATCGATAATTTGTGAATCGGCTACTTTGGAATAATTACGCTCCAACAACTGCTCATGTGCATCATCAACTTCTGTAAATTGTGTATAAAATTCAATGCTCTATAAAATCCCAAGAATTTTTTATAAGGAAACTGAAATATATGCTTCAATTAACTACTGTATTGCCTAAAGCTAGAAATATAATTATCTTTAAGTCAAACAATTATGAAAATTTCAAAAACAATTCAAGATAATAAAAACAAAGAGTTTGAAGCTTAAATCTAAAAATGTTCAGAGTATTCAAAAGAATTCAAGGAGCATCAGAAATCTCACATTAGGATTCGTGATGTTTGAACGATAACCCATGTCCCCTTTCAACTCAGAACAATTATAAAAT
This sequence comes from Leptopilina drosophilae, assembly GCA_032873175.1. NCBI lineage: Eukaryota > Metazoa > Arthropoda > Insecta > Hymenoptera > Figitidae > Leptopilina > Leptopilina drosophilae. Next base: position 42,243,500 of record CM065483.1, read on the forward strand.
AATAAAATCCGTGAGTTTCACGTATAAATATACAAATATAGACGAATGTAGTCCACTAGTCCAGAATTGTAGCCACTAGATAGGAGTACACACTTTTTTTCACTAAATTTCTAAAAAGTTCAATTTGTTCACTTCACTGACAACACTATAAAAATCAAGTTAGCTATATATTTTTTAAATCTACACGTAAAAATACATCATTATAATCACCAATTTTAACTCTCTAGGTGAAAACTGTGAGCGCAAGGGGGGTACATGGTCATTTTTGTAACAGATTTAATAGGGTTCCTACCGGTTATGAAATCATAATAAGGAGATTTTAAAGAAAGCAAGAGGATTTAAAAATCATATAAAATGAATAAATAGGGGCAAAGAAAGATTAGAAAACGACTCAAGACAATTTAACGAGGATGCAAAGAGTATTTAACAGGATCTAGGGTAAGGAAGAATTGTATAATATTCGGGTATCTACAGAAGACAGAAAATAATATAATCCATTTCATAGAAACGTCAAAAATCTATAAATCTATATTAAAATTTTATATATTTCTAAATATATTTAGTCTTAAAAAGTGAAAAATATTAGTGCTTTCACAAAATGCAAACTTTTATTATATTACCATACCTACGACTATATGTTTTCTAGGAGGACATCCACAATACCCACAAGTTGAATATTTTCCTTCTTTCATTTCATACAAATCGCATTCTTCGCACGAACATCTTCCTCTTAACACACCTCTGGGATCCAAATTACTGCTCATTTTGGATCTCTATTTTAATTAACATTAATTATTGATTTGTAAATATTTAGTTTAATGTAAGATTTTAAAAGACTAAAGTTTTTAGAACCATTTTGTAGGACTATCAAGTAGTATATTTTAAAAATTTATTGCTGTAAAATAAATTAATTCTTTTCACAAATAGTATAAATCCTAATGCATTTAAATAGTTTTAGAACATTTAATTTAATTTCATAATATGACTGTGTAAACTAACTTACTTTTAATGTAAGTCACCTATGCATTGTTTTATAAAAATAAAATTCCTTCCGTTAAATTTGTGATTGTGGTACACGTTATGTGCAATAATATTTTCAGGTGTGTAACAGGTATAAATTTCAGATCTCTCTATTTCATAGGCCATTAATCTTAAATCGTGGCAAATGGTAGACACCTTTTTGCAGACAAAGATGGGTAAATCATCAGTTAAGACAATCGCAATCAATTCAGCAAAAATTGGAAGATTTTGTGAACTGTAGTCAACTGGAATATAACATTTTCTAGAGACATATTTTGTCCCTTCATAATTGATCCACGGAACTATCTCTAATGCCAGATCATTTGGAAACAATTGGGAAAAGTCTACATTATCAATGGCAGTCAATTTCTTTGGACCATGAGTAACGCTTTTCACAAGCGGCGATTGAAATATCCAGGCCTGATACAACTGATGACGTTCTGATAATGTAAGTGGTAGATTTTTATAGTTGCGCATGGATTGCACTATTCTTTTAAAAAACTGGTGTTTGGCCTCCATCCGCATACACCAGAATCCGTAAAGTGGTCCAAAATTGCGCACGTTTCGAGGATGATGTAAAGCGTAATGATGCTTTGGAATTAAGTTCCTCAATTCAGAAACATTGTTTTCCAAGTCATCTATTTTATACAATTCTCGAAAAGATTCTAAATATTCTGCAGTTATATCTTCCAAGTAATCAAGAATTCCTGTACTAATAGATTGTCCAAATATTATTGAAATGATTTCCAATAATTGTAAATAATTTTGAAAAAAAGGACAATTTTCTTCAATGGCATCCTCTACTATAAAGGGTACTATAAACGCCAACAAATACATTTGACTTGCATTCTGATGCATACCATTGCCAAGAACAAGATGCTGTGATTTAATTACTGATGGTTTGGATGATAGTTCGCTGTATCCATAATCAAAGTTCTGAACTCTGTCATTAATTGTTTTAACAGACAATTTACAGAGTACAACTTTTTGCATTAAAAGTTGTAAATTGAGTATCAGTGATCCAAGCAAATGGTCATGTACAATATCATGAGGAGCACTACGCGTTGGATTAAAATCAGTAAGTTGCGTTAAGTCGCATCTTCTATTTATTCCATATTGTTTCGTTAAACGCTCTTTTTCTTTTCCTTGTGCTTCTTCTATCTCCGCAACTTGTTCCTCGTATTGTTCAGGATTTCTTAACAAGCTATCATCCTCCTGTGTCATTTCAGAGACTTGTTCGAGGGTTGCTGTACAATCACGACACGGATGATTTGCAGTGAACCCTTCCTTAAAACCGCATATCATATGGATGCCTAAATTGTCACCTTGAATTGCAAACAACGTTCCGTAAATTTTTTCCCCATTAGGAAGATCAATTCCGTTCTCTAATTTTTTAAATTCATTTATGAGTGGCTCCAAAACCTTATTCACGCCATATTTCTTAATATCGGGATATTTAATTATAGCGGCTAAATTTATAAATTTCAATTCTGATCGATATTTGGGATGAATATTCCCAATAGCAAAATAAAACATTCCTAATTTTTGATCCCCAGAACTTTTCGATCCTAAACCATCGCACATATCACACTCATCGTAGTAAAGAAAAATTCGTAAAGCATCGGGTTTATCTTTAAAATATTGATGATTTATATAGTGAAAACCGTCTTCATAAGATGAATAGATATTTTCCTTTGGAACATGGTTATATAATAATTGAGGGTAAGCTTCATTAGTTACCCATTGTTTTATAACAGATGTCATAGGAACATACATCATTTGATCCTGTTTAGTTTTAATTATACGATCTCCACCACAATCGGCACCACCATACTTTACAAATCTCGTTCCTAACGTATATCTTATTGGTTTTACGATGCCAAATTCTTCTTCCAAATATTTCTTTCTCCTTCGAAGTCTGTTTAAGTTATAAATGCAGTCTATAGAATCTACATTTTCGTCAATGTTTATAAAATTTGTTAAATGAATACCGGTTTTTTCTATAATTATATTATTTGCCTCAAGTAGTGATTCGCGTACATGTACTTGAACAACATTTTTTAAATTTAACAGAACAGAATTTATGTCACCTTCAGATAATGTTGATATTGCTCTTAATTGTAATAAAAACTTTCCTATTGACTTCTTTTTTTCATTATTATCAACAACAACTTCATTTAAATGGTCATTATCAATACTATCTTCCTCTTCGCTATCTTCATCACTACTTTCATCATTATAATCTTCAACTTCATATTCACTGCCTGCATTCATTTCTACGTCTTCATTTCTAATGTTTTCCAAGTTATCTACTATTTCTTCCATATTATGGACATTCTCAAAATTATCATTTTGATTGTCTACGTCCATATTTTCAGGTACAAAAACATTATCCATTTGACGACCTCCCCTGAATTTGTGCAATCTTGATATGTGAGAACGCAGAGAAGAATAATTACGGAACCGAGTTTGACAAAAAGTACACTCTATTTCGAAATCCGGCTCATTTAAATGTAAATGGACAAGATGTCTATTTAGGTCCACAATAGAATGAAATTCCTCCCTACAAAACTGACATCTCTTGAATATATTTTCATCCATTTTGAAAATCTGTAATTGATGTTGATATGTAAATTATAAAGCCAAAAATAACCTCGATTTTTTTTATATTTTAAGAGACATTATTTGATTAAAGCATTCTCCATGCAAAGCGAAGTAAAGTCGAAGTCAAGTAAACCCTAGGGCAAGTCTATCAACTGTAGAAAAAATATAGCAAATTTTTTAGACATATGTGACGCTTCACGATGAAAGGGACCTTATGCGAATAAAATATTAGGCTCAGTCTTCCGCGCTTAGTGCATAAAAATTGAGCCTCATGTTTTTGTCATACACGGAAAAACTTCTCAAATTCGACTACTCACGCAGGCAAATTTTTTTTCTTTCTTTCTTTCTTTCTTTCTAGCCTCGGAGAATTAAAAAAGGAAACATAAAAAAGCATACATATATTCCAGGGTGCCTACTACCCGGAAGATCAGGGAAGTAACTGGAAATTTAATTTGTCCGGGAATAAGTCAGAAATTATATTCCATACCCGGAATTTTCGCACAAAATTAGAAAAAATTTCATTATTTTAATTTTTGTTTAAAAAATCGCTTTTTATTTCAATTTTTATAAATATTTATACTGTTCTCTAAATTTAAATTAGTTAAAAATAATTAATTTTATAGTAAAAAAATCATTCACTGATTTAAATATAGTGTGTAAATAAATAAATTACAAAAAATGATGGAATTAATAAAAATTTCGTAAAATTCAACTGAAAATAATAAAATTTATTAAAGAATTTCATTGAAAACTTTTTAACAAATCGAATTTTCAAAATATTTTAACTTATTAAATGATAAATAATTAAATTTTATAAGGACTTATAGTCTAATGTATTCATGTTTCCTAATGCGAAGATTAATAATTAAAATTTTTATTTGTTTTAATAAAATTGAATTTTCGCAAAGTTTTTTTTGAAAATTTTGAAAAATAAGATTTTTAAAATTTTTCTATTCTGTTGTTTCAAGACAATTGAATTTTTATAAACAAATAATTAAAAATTTTTTATATAATTGAAAATTCTTTACATTCTTTTAAAAAATAATTTACTTCTTTTAAAGAATTTTATTTAAATTCTTTGAAATTATTTACTAAAAGAATGGAAATTTCATAGGAATTGAATTATTAAAAATAGAGTTTATCTAATTTTTTTAAAAATCAATTATTTGAAACTTTTTTATAAAATCCTCGCAATAATTCAATTATTTCCATAAATAATAAAACTCATTGCAGAAATTAAATTATTTTTAATACAATTCTAATCAAACTCCTTAAAAAATTTAATTATTCTTAAAAATTTGATTAAAATTTGTCGAAAGAATTCAATTATTTCCATAAATAGCAAAATACTTCAGAACTATGCCAGTTTATTTATTTATTTTCATAAATTTCTATAAAATTCTAAAAAAACAATTCAATTATTTTCAAAAGTAATAAAATTTTTTGCAGAAATTCAATTAATATCAATAAATTTTAATGAAATTGAATTAATCAAATTTTCAATTATAATTATGAACAGACAAGATTTTTTTTAATTGAAAAAATTGTTTGTTTAATTCAATTAATTTCTAAATTTTTAATTAAAATTATTAAAAAAAACATCATTTAATTATTCATAGAAAATCTAATACAAATTTTTGAAACCATTTGTACATTTATTTATGTTTGAAATCAAATAAATTTAAATTTTAGGAGAAAATAAAACCGGGAAAAATTGAGACAAAGCCGGGAAAAATCGAGAATTTAAAGGTTATCATTTGCAAGAAAATCTAAATACAATTTATAATAACATACAAGATTTTTTTTTAATTGAAAAAATTGTTTGTTTAATTCAATTAATTTCTAAATTTTTAATTAAAATTATTTAAAAAAACACCATTTAATTATTCATAGAAAAATCAAATACAAATTTTTGAAACCATTTGTACATTTATTTATGTTTGAAATCAAATAAATTTAAATTTTATGAGAAAATAAAACCGGGAAAAATTGAGACAAAGCCGGGAAAAATCGAGAATTTAAAGGTTATCATTTGCAAGAAAATCTAAATACAATTTATAATAACATACAAGATTTTTTTTTAATTGAAAAAATTGTTTGTTTAATTCAATTAATTTCTAAATTTTTAATTAAAATTATTTAAAAAAACACCATTTAATTATTCATAGAAAATCTAATACAAATTTTTGAAACCATTTGTACATTTATTTATGTTTGAAATCAAATAAATTTAAATTTTATGAGAAAATAACCCGGGAAAAATTGAGACAAAGCCGGGAAAAATCGAGAATTTAAGGGTTATCATTTGCAAGAAAATCTAAATACAATTTATAATAACATACAAGATTTTTTTTTTAATTGAAAAAATTGTTTGTTTAATTCAATTAATTTCTAAATTTTTAATTAAAATTATTTAAAAAAACACCATTTAATTATTCATAGAAAATCTAATACAAATTTTTGAAACCATTTGTACATTTATTTATGTTTGAAATCAAATAAATTTAAATTTTATGAGAAAATAAAACCGAGAAAAATTGATACAAAGCCGGGAAAAATCGAGAATTTAAAGGTTATCATTTGCAAGAAAATCTAAATACAATTTATAATAACAGACAAGATTTTTTTTTAATTGAAAAAATTGTTTGTTTAATTCAATTAATTTCTAAATTTTTAATTAAAATTATTTAAAAAACACCATTTAATTATTCATAGAAAAATGAAATACAAATTTTTGAAACCATTTGTACATTTATTTATGTTTGAAATCAAATAAATTTAAATTTTATGAGAAAATAAAACCGGGAAAAATTGAGACAAAGCCGGGAAAAATCGAGAATTTAAAGGTTATCATTTGCAAGAAAATCTAAATACAATTTATAATAACAGACAAGATTTTTTTTTAATTGAAAAAATTGTTTGTTTAATTCAATTAATTTCTAAATTTTTAATTAAAATAATTTAAAAAAACACCATTTAATTATTCATAGAAAATCTAATACAAATTTTTGAAACCATTTGTACATTTATTTATGTTTGAAATCAAATAAATTTAAATTTTATGAGAAAATAAAACCGGGAAAAATTGAGACAAAGCCGGGAAAAATCGAGAATTTAAAGGTTATCATTTGCAAGAAAATCTAAATACAATTTATAATAACAGACAAGATTTTTTTTTAATTGAAAAAATTGTTTGTTTAATTCAATTAATTTCTAAATTTTTAATTAAAATTATTTAAAAAACACCATTTAATTATTCATAGAAAAATCAAATACAAATTTTTGAAACCATTTGTACATTTATTTATGTTTGAAATCAAATAAATTTAAATTTTATGAGAAAATAAAACCGGGAAAAATTGAGACAAAGCCGGGAAAAATCGAGAATTTAAAGGTTATCATTTGCAAGAAAATCTAAATACAATTTATAATAACAGACAAGATTTTTTTTTAATTGAAAAAATTGTTTGTTTAATTCAATTAATTTCTAAATTTTTAATTAAAATAATTTAAAAAAACACCATTTAATTATTCATAGAAAAATCAAATACAAATTTTTGAAACCATTTGTACATTTATTTATGTTTGAAATCAAATAAATTTAAATTTTATGAGAAAATAAAACCGGGAAAAATTGAGACAAAGCCGGGAAAAATCGAGAATTTAAAGGTTATCATTTGCAAGAAAATCTAAATACAATTTATAATAACATACAATATTTTTTTTTAATTGAAAAAATTTTTAGTTTAATTCAATTAATTTCTAAATTTTTAATTAAAATTATTTAAAAAAACACCATTTAATTATTCATAGAAAAATCAAATACAAATTTTTGAAACCATTTGTACATTTATTTATGTTTGAAATCAAATAAATTTAAATTTTATGAGAAAATAAAACCGGGAAAAATTGAGACAAAGCCGGGAAAAATCGAGAATTTAAAGGTTATCATTTGCAAGAAAATCTAAATACAATTTATAATAACATACAAGATTTTTTTTTAATTGAAAAAATGGTTTGTTTAATTCAATTAATTTCTAAATTTTTAATTAAAATTATTTAAAAAAACACCATTTAATTATTCATAGAAAATCTAATACAAATTTTTGAAACCATTTGTACATTTATTTATGTTTGAAATCAAATAAATTTAAATTTTATGAGAAAATAACCCGGGAAAAATTGAGACAAAGCCGGGAAAAATCGAGAATTTAAAGGTTATCATTTGCAAGAAAATCTAAATACAATTTATAATCAGTCACTATTGATAGAAATGTGACTGATTTAAAATCAAAATGTGACTATTTGTTGCTAAAAGTAGCATTCAGTAACATTAGGTTGAAAAAAGTAATAAAAAATTAACCTCGTATCAAAAAAGTGGCAAATCAATATTTTTTTCAGGAATAAAAAAAATAATAAAAATTAAAATGAATTATTTTTAATTTAATAATTAAAATCTTACTTTTACAATTTTTAATTATTATTAATTAATTAATTATTTTTATTAATTTTATTTTAATTAATTATTAATTATTATTAATTATTATTATTAAAATGAATTATTTTTAATTTAATAATTAAAATCTTACTTTTACAATTTTTCTTTTATCTCTCCTTTATTTTTTGTAATTATTATTGTTTTATATTAATACATTTATTTTACAAATGTGAAATAAAATAAATAGTGTGCATTATAAATAATGAACTCAACGTAATTTGACATATTTTTGGTTGTCACATTAAGAACATTCATTTTTTTTAATATTTCGAGTGAAGTTATAATACTCCCTGAAAAGCGTTAAAACGAGACAAAGAATTGGATTCAAAATGAAGATTTTCGAAGAGTAACAATTTTCGGTTGTCATTTTTGTTGCTCCTCATTTTAACCCTATTAAATGGACTCAAAATGATGTCCCTTGATTTACTGTGCTTTTACTCCTACTCAATATATTGCTTCAATAATCTAAAAAACAAAATGTAATATATAATAATATAACTGTAGTAGTTTTTTTTACGTTTTGCTAATAAACACATAAAATAGAAAGTTTGAAGGTAGAAACATAATTGTTCGACAAGTATTTTACGTGCTATTCAGACCTTCCTGAGGATTAAAGAAGGATTAAGTTGATTGTTCTATTTTATTGGGGTAAAAACCCAGGAAGCCTGAAATTGCACCTAAAATGAGTTAGTTTAGTCTAGGTAGGAGATAAGATGGGGGTGGGTAATGAGAAAGTAGTAGTGGTAAAAAAAAAAGAAGTAAAAGAGGGGCGAAACCTGGGGCCTGATCGGGGCCTGGGCGTATTAGAATAGGCAGACAGAATTAACCGCTCCTTCGATGCATACCTTGACGAAAAGAGAGGTACACGCGAACTAGTAAATAATAACTATTGTAACCTTAGTGAATTTAATAAAACTCTGAATTATTTATCAATAAAATCCTGATCATTTTTATGTCCTACAAAATCAGAAGTGGGATCAACAATAGTTAGTTCGAGTGCAAGTTTCGGAAGGTTTCGCGGTTGAGAGTGAATTCGGTTTCGAGACGGAAGACCTAGGGCTGTATTGTGCTGCGGTTTGGGTTAGTGCTTTCGTTGGGTTCGCGACTGATTGGAACAGTGCGCGGAATTGTATCACTGACGGGAAAAGTAGTGAGTACATAAAAATGCCCGAAACGGGAGGACAAGAAACGCAGGCACGGGGAAGCAGTGTTGGGTGGTCGTTCCGTGATGTTTCGGAAGTGTTACCCGAATTCTACCCGGTTAAAGACAACATCGACATATCACAGTGGATTGATAAAGTTGAAGAATGTGGGGAACTATATGGCTGGGACGATATAGCCATACAACATTTCGGTTTGGCAAAACTCGTCGGAGTTGCCAGGCGGTGGAGAGACAGTTTGCCAAAAAATCCAGATCGAAATTGGCAAAGATGGAAGGAGTTATTGAAGGAGAACTTTCCTTGTCAACGAAGTAGTATGAGTTTGCGTTTAGAAGCGCAAAATTACAAACGCAAACCAAACCAAAATATTGTAGAATATTTCTACGAGAAGTTGTCTAGATGTAATGAAGCATCGATGGAAGGAGACGAAACGATCGAGTGGATTGTACAAGGGTTGCAGAATAATAGGTATCGAGACTTTCTTGGACCACTCCACCGGTACAAAGCACCACACGATTTGTTGACTGATTTGAAAGCTGGAAGTCTTCACATAAGGGATACGCCACAGGGGAGACACGAAGATTCAAAAGATAATAAAAAGGGAAAGGATGGAGATCCCGGTAAGATACAATGCTATGCATGTAAAGAGACAGGTCACACACGACGTGATTGTCCAAAAACGAGAGCAGGAAAATGTTTTAAGTGCGGTGTAGCAGGACATTTCGCGAGAGACTGTGGTAAAAATCAAACAATGGTTGGTGAAGTGTCATCGAGTGATTCGAATACGAATTCGGGTCAGAAAAAGACGGTAAACACATTCGGGAACACGCATGAAAAATATTTTAAAGACGCGTATTTGGATGGGCATTCGCTCGCGTGTTACGTGGATCTTGGAAGTAGCGTGATAGCGATAAGGGAGCGAGACGCGGAAAAGTTAAATTTCGAATTTGAGAGAGAAAACGTAGAACAATTAGTGGGTTACGGAAACGGAACGGTGAAACCCGTAGGCACGTTTTCGGCGGACTTGCAAATTGACGGTGTAAACGCGAGAGTGGAAGTGCATGTGGTACCGGATGATATGCAGACGGTTCCGCTGTTGGTAGGACACCCGTTTACAGAACAACAGCATGTGGTTATCACAAGCCGTGCGGGCGAGCTGCTTATATCTCAGGACGATAATGCTCTCGTTTCCGAAATGACTAGAGAGTTGGCAAAAACAAAATTAAAAGCAAGTGATTTTGTGACAGTGCCGAACAATCATGTGGGACATGTGTGCGTGAAGTCGGAGTTCGTAAACACGAATTTAACAGTAGAAGGTGGAATTCGGGAGACGGGACACGTGTATCCGAGATGTGTAATTCGGACAAATGAGGACGGTGAGGCAGTGCTGCCTGTGTTAAATCTCTCGGGGAAAGTGTTGGAAGTGTCTCCGGGAATAACTATAACTCGCGGAGAAAAGTGCAAAGAAGGTGCTCCGCGACAACGGGAAGTGAATGAAGTGCCAGTGAGTATAAGTGAAATAGACACGGACTTAGAAGGCAAGGAGGTAGAACAACTCCTTGACCTATTAAATAAGTACAAGGATTTGGTTTGTCGGAATCTGAATCAATTAGGATGTACCAATCTCTTGGAGATGAAAATTGAGATGACAACGGACGTGCCGATATTCCATCGACCAAATAGGATGGCTTACAGCGAAAGGGAACAGACGAAGGATTGGATCCAGGAGTTGAAGGAAGCTGATGTTCTCGAGGATTCGGATGCTAATTACGCAAGTCGAATATTGTTTGTCAGGAAGCCGAACGGGGAGGTGAGAGTGTGCTCTGATTATCGAGGTATAAATAAGCATACTGTACGGGACCATTATCCAATCCCGCGGATCGATGACCTGCTGGATGTGATGGCTGGTAAGAAATGGTTTACTACATTGGACATGGCGAGTGGGTACTATCAGGTTCCTGTTGCTCGCGATTCGCGTCCGAAAACAGCAATCATTACGCCGGACGGTCTTTATCAATTTAAACGCGTACCGTTTGGTTTATGTAACGCGCCGTCACTATTTCAGAGATTAATGGCACTCGTGTTAAGAAATGTACCCGACGACGTAGCTGTGACATACATCGACGACACTATTGTACCCTCGAAATCAGTTGAACAGGGGTTAGTAAATTTGCAGAAAGTTTTACAGGCTTTAAGGGAAGCAAATTTAACATTGCGCCTAGAAAAATGTCATTTTTTTAAACGTAAAGTAGAATATTTAGGGTTCACACTGTCCGATGAGGGAGTGTCACCTGGGGAGAAGGTTCTGCGAGCAATTAGGGATTTTCCGGAACCAACAAACGGGGTCAAGGTGCGGTCCTTTCTCGGGACGACTAATTTTTGTCGAAGGTTTATTAAAGGATACGCGACGATAGCGAGACCATTGACGGACTTGACGAGTAAAGACTGTAGGTTCGAGTGGGGAAAAGAACAAAAACAAGCTTTCGATACTTTGAAAAATCTCTTACTATCAAAGCCCGTGTTAGCAATGTATCAACCACACGCGGAAACCGAGGTGCGTACGGATGCGAGTAAGGTGGGTTTAGGGGCTGTTCTCTTGCAGAAACAAGATGACGGAAAAATTCACCCGGTTAGTTTTTACAGTCGTAAAACAACAAAGGATGAGGCGAAATATCATTCGTACGAGTTAGAGGCGTTGGCAATAGTTTGCGCGTTAGAGAGGTTTCGCACGTACTTGATCGGGATAAAATTCATTATTCGAACGGATTGTAACAGTCTAAAACTCTTAGAAAACAAACGCGATCTTAGCCCGCGAATAGGTCGTTGGTTTGTACGGTTATCGGAATTTGATTACCAGATTGAGTATTTAAAAGGCACGAGCAATACAGTTGCAGATGGTTTGAGTCGTAACCCTGTAGATCCGAGCGAAGAAGTAGAGATAGTAGGCATTCCTATTATGGGAATAAAAATTACGACCGATTGGGTAGCCGCGATGCAACGAGGAAGCGCGGAGATCATGAAAATACGAGAAAAATTAGAAGAGGGCGATCAGGAAACACATGAGAAATTCACAATGTGTGATGCGCGAGTTTACCGTGTTTCAAAGGGAAGGTTTCGGTTGTACGTGCCTATCGATTTGAGACAAGAGCTTGTTGCCGAAGCTCATAAAAATTTAGCACACTTAGGGGTAGACAAAACCTTAGATAAATTGAAAGAAACATATTATTTTCCAAAAATGCGAGATTTTGTCAGTAGTTATATTAGGCGGTGCGTAAATTGTTTATATTACAAGACGCCGACTGGTAAGAAGCCGGGATACCTGCATCCATTGGAGAAGGGAAATGCACCTTTTCAATGCGAGCACGTAGACCATGCTGGGCCTTTTGTAACAAGTGACAAAGGAAATAAATATGTCGGAGCAATTGTTTGTGGATTCAGTAAATATACGGTTTTGGCAGCAATCAAAGATCTAACATCGGTTAGGACAGTTCGTATGATGAGAGAATTCGTAGCGCATTATGGAAAACCAGATCGAGTAATCACAGATCGCGGAACGGCTTTTACAGCCGCGGAATTTCAAGCGTTTTGTGAAGATTACGGGATACAACATGTGAAGGTAGCTTCGGGTACCCCCCGCGCGAACGGCTAGGTAGAAAGACAAAACCGAGTGTTTCCTACCTGTTTAGCTACTATAACCGAGGATGACGAAAATCGAGATTGGGACGAAAAATTGTTGGACGTACAATGGGCGTTAAATAATAGTGTTCATAAAGTAACAAAAAGAACTCCGTACGAAATTGTATTTTCAAATCGAGCAGTAGGGCTTCATGATAACCCGTTGACTAAGGAAGTCCACGCGTTGAATAAAGAAAAAGGGTTGGAAGAAGCAAAAACACCGGTTGTAGAACTGCTAGAGGAAAATCGCGCGAAATTAAAAGAACAATTTGACAAAAAGCGAAAAGAAGCGCGACTATACGAACCCGGGGATTTAGTGATGATTTTAAGCACTGTACCTTCCACAGGAGAAAGTCGAAAATTGGAACGAACAAAGAAAGGACCGTATGAGATTGTGAAAAGTGTAGGTAATGATCGATATTTAGTAACCGATATTGAGGGTGAACAACAGAGTCAGAGACCGTTTAACGCAATCATTGCGGTAGATAGATTAGAATTAATACCGAAACAATCGGCATGAGAGTGAATGATAAATAGAGTAAGACAATATAAAAATGTAAGCTTTAGGTGTGGAATAGAATGGGAGTGAAAGAAAAATACAAAGATTGTAAATCGGTAAAATCAGATAGGAACTTGACGAGGACGTCAATTTAGTCTGATGGCCGAATTGTAGTAGTTTTTTTTACGTTTTGCTAATAAACACATAAAATAGAAAGTTTGAAGGTAGAAACATAATTGTTCGACAAGTATTTTACGTGCTATTCAGACCTTCCTGAGGATTAAAGAAGGATTAAGTTGATTGTTCTATTTTATTGGGGTAAAAACCCAGGAAGCCTGAAATTGCACCTAAAATGAGTTAGTTTAGTCTAGGTAGGAGATAAGATGGGGGTGGGTAATGAGAAAGTAGTAGTGGTAAAAAAAAGAAGTAAAAGAGGGGCGAAACCTGGGGCCTGATCGGGGCCTGGGCGTATTAGAATAGGCAGACAGAATTAACCGCTCCTTCGATGCATACCTTGACGAAAAGAGAGGTACACGCGAACTAGTAAATAATAACTATTGTAACCTTAGTGAATTTAATAAAACTCTGAATTATTTATCAATAAAATCCTGATCATTTTTATGTCCTACATAACTATTAAATAATTATTTAAAATGACATTTCAACTTTTTTCATTAAAAATTAAAATTATTCTTACTTATAATTATTATTTTAATAACCTTAACAATTTGTAAAATTATTTCAAAAGTATTGAAATTAAGAATATTTGAATTTAACAAAAATCATTTATAAAGAACTATATAAAATACATAATAAATTATTGAAAGAAAATCCTTTTAATAATGGGAAAAACGAAAATACAAAAAAATACAGTTTATAGAAAAAATTCAATTAGGTTACTGAAAGTAAAATAAATTATATGCAATAGTACTCACATCATTAATACAATGCTTGTAAATATTTAATTTGAATCCTCTTTCTAAGAACGTCCAATTATTCGACAATCAATTAATTAATTATCACCAAAAACATGTTCATTTGACAGATAGTATGAAAGATAGAGTTATGTTGTCAATTCACGGAAAAAGCAATTCACAGAAAGAAAAGACGATCGGATTTTGGAGCCAAGAGTAGGCGATTTCAATAGAAGGGAAATGGTATAAATAAGTTGCAGAATACAGTCTATAGATGTCTCTGCAACATTATTTGTTGAATAAAACGAGGAGAAGAATAAATTTAAATCCTAATTAAATTAAAACAATTATAAACAATAATAGTTATAATTATAAATTTACAATTTAAAATAATATTAATATAATAATAATAACAATAATTATTATATTACATAATTATAATAATAATTACATAATTACAATTCTCATAATAATTTTATATATATTTATATACATATTTTATAAGAAAAAATTTAATCTGGCAAAGATTTTTAATTAAATATTTAATTATTAATATAAATATTAAATCAGAAGAAATAAATTTTGAGAAAAACCAAACTGTCTTTTTATTACATTATTTACATAAATAAACAGGAATATTGTTTACGTTTCTAAATTTCATAATTAATAAAACAAACATTTTTTCTTTTAAATAGTAAATTAATTATTTTTCCGAAATAAGTGACATAACCACACTTTCGACTGCTACGGAAAAAAAATTTCTGTTTAAAAATAAAAACTCGTACAATTATTATAAAAATCCGTATTTAAAAAAGAAAATTAAACAATTTATTTACATCAAATACATTTTTTTCATTACAATTATTTTAATTTAAAAAAAAAATTCAAAGTGATTCACTCATAAAGTGAATTTTGCGGTTCGGAGAGAAAAATTCAAAAAATGTGGAATTTCTATATTTTCACAAGAAAAATTAAATACGGCAAAAATATGTAATTTATTGCCTCATTAATTACTTAATTAATTTATTTAGATGTTAACTGCAACAACAAGCACCATTTAGTGCTCTAAATTTTTTAATTGATTAAAAAAAATATATTAACTACTTGAAAATAATATTCTTGAAAATATTCATACAGAAAAATAAATTACAAAAAAAAACAAATCTCTTTTTAATTGTAAAATTTTTGGAAATAAAAAGAAATACTGTTTACGTTTCAAATTTTTATAATTAAAAATACAAACATTTTTTCCTTTATATAGTAAATTAAACATTTTTCCGAAATGAGTGACATAACCACACTTTCGACTGCTACGGAAAAATAATTTCTGTATAAAATGATAAACTTTTACAATTTTAATAAAAATCATTATGTAAAAATGAGAATTAAGCAATTTATTTACAGCAATTAAATTTTTTTATTTCAATTATTGTAATTAAATAAACTACAAAGTGATTCACTGATAATGTGAATTTTCCGGTGCGAAGAGAAAATTTTTAAAAATGTGAAAATTATATTGTATATAAATTCTTAAACTGTCAGAGTTTAATTAATTTAAATAAAAAATTTTTAATAACTTCTACAAAATATACTCTACACATCAAAAGTAAACAAAAAATCCTAAAATAAATTTCATTCTTATTTTACACGGTCAAATACTACATTAAGAAATACTATGCAATATAACGAAAAAAATAACAATTATTTTTTTAAATAGATTTTTAATATTCTACGCATTTTAATTGAAATCCAGAAAACTTTACACGATGAAATAATGTTTTAAAGAAATTTTAAAACACTATTCAAATATATTCTTCAAGAAAAAACTCTACACATAAAAATAAAATAAATTAAAAATTTCTATTTTAATTTGTTTAATTCTACACAACTTAAATTCTACACCAGAAATTGTACACAAATAATTTTTGAGCAAAGGAAAATATTTTCTTTTTTTTAATTTTATTTTTACCCCTATACATTAAATTCAACTCTGGAAAACTCTACACGAAATCTCTCACTCTACACAAGCTTTAAAGTCTTCCTATATTATTTTCAGATAAGATTAAATTATTTTTTTAACGCTACGCAATTAAATTTAACACAAAAAAACAATATAAATGAATTCTTTTAATTAGATAAACGGTGAAAAAAATTGTATAAAATAAAACTACACCAAAACAATTCAATGTAATAAAGTTGTCTACTTGACTCATTTCAATTGAACTGCGTAGAGTTTTTCAATATACAATTTAATTGCATGGAATTAAAATAAAAAATTAAAAAGTGAAATATAATATATTTGTTGCCAAAAATTTTTGTGTGTCGAGTTTTATTAGTAGAATTTTATTTTTACCGTTTGTCGAATTAAATGAATTTATTTGCATAGAGTTTTTTTGTGTTGAATTTAATTGCGTAGAGTTAAAAAAAGAATTTAATTTTATCTGAAAATAATATGGGAAGACTTTAGAGCTCATTTGTGTAGAGTTATCCATAGTTAAATTGAATGTATAGGGTTAAAAATTAAATAATCAAAATAAAGAAAATATTTTTCTTTGCTCAAAAATAATTTTTGTTCAATTTTCTGGTAAAGAATTTAATTGTGGAGAATTAAACAAATTAAATTAAAAATTTTTAATTTATTTTATTTTATTGTGTAAGTTTTTTTTCTTGAAGAATATATCTGATTAGTATTTTAAAAAATTGATTTAATTTTGTAAAGTTTTTCTGGTCTTCAATTTAACTGTGTAGAATATTAAAAATGTATTTTAAAAAATAATTGATATTTTTTTCGTTTTATTGTGTGGATTTTCTTGACGTAGTATTTAACCGTGTAGAATAAAAATGAAAATTTGTATTTTTTTTCGTTTACTTTTAATGTGTAGAGTATTTTTTGTAGAATTTTTTAAAAATTGTTTTTTTAAATTTAATTAAATGATATTTATTTAAATGTGTACAGTTTTTTAGTGTCCAATTTAAGTGTGGATAATAAAAATTAAATTGAAAAAAATATTCATTTTTTTTTGTTTAAAAATATATTGCATAAAATTTTTGAATGTAGTATTTAACCGTGCAAAATTAAATAAATTTTATTTAAAGTTACATTTCATTTAGTTATAATGTATTGAGTATTTATTTGTAGAATTTATTTATTCAGAGTTTTTCGAAACTTAATATTATCATATTTTTAAGAATTAAAAAATTCAATTTATTTACGTAGAATTAATAGAATTTTGAAGGGTTTATTTGCGTAGAATCGCTATATATATATATATATATATATATATATATATATATATATATATATATATATATATATTACAAAAAAAAAGATTGTTGTGCAGTCAGACATTTTTTTGTTTTGTGTTTAATTGTGCGTTGTGGTTGAAAAAATGTTTTTCTCAAGCAAAAAATAAATGTAAGAGGAAAGCTCCTACTCAAAAGTACATTCCAATTGTACACAAGTCGAGGAATGTTCCTTTGGATCTGTACAAATCTGAGGACAGATGCTATTCCGATTCAAAAAGGTACCATTTGGATAAAGAGGGATTTAATTCTGTCACTAACAAGAAGTTTCGGTAAGTTTATTTGAAATTAGGTTTTAACATTTCTACAATAGTTTAAATATTCTACTTTCTGAAAATTAATTCAATGTTTTCAAATTTCCACCTATTCTCATTTAGGGTTTTTATTTTCATAATGTTCTGTTTTGTAGTATGTTAAAATTGAAGAATGTTTCTATAATGTAGTTGAGAACTCTTTTCGTCAGGGATGCCAACTTGCACTCAGGATTGTGCAGTAACGCGTCACTCGAGGTTTTTGGGGGGTGCGACACTCTGTACCAAAAAGATAAGTTCGGAATGCTCATTATGCCGAATTTACAATTTAGAAATGACTAGATACGCTAATCCTCAATAACCTAAATTGTATATTGAATGAAATTTAAAAGTCGGGAATAATCATCTGATATATTCAACATAATGAAGAATATTAGTGTAAACTAATTCTTTTTTTCCACAATTTGATATTATTGTAATTTTTATTTTTGGAATTTCCACTTTACCTATATTTTAATAGCTCGAAAGGTAAAATATCAGAATTGAGATTTAATTGAAATATAATAGAGAATAAATATATATTCGCAGAATTACAAGATTAAATAATGATTAAATGTTTGAATTTAATAAAAACGTATTATTCAAAAGTTGCAGTGCGCATTGTACAGAATTTTTATTGATAAGAAAGATGATTAGGCAGAAATTCAATTTAATCAAATTTCAATTTCGAAGAAACACTTTTTCGTACAATTTTAATTTATTGGAATTGTAATTTTCGAGAATATTAACATTGCCAAATTTAATTTTGGTAGAAATCTGCACCTATGTCGTTACGGTTCTGTGTTTTACCGTAAAAAACCATGTAATTTACCTGAGGTATTTTACGCGCCCAACCCTGCTTGCGCTACAAAAAATGCTGTTAAAAATTCCTATAAAGGCCAACGCAGAATAGATCTGTAACCGGAACCGCAATCGTAAGCGTAACAGTAAGAATGAGTTAAAGAAGGATAGGTATATTGTTTATCCTTCTCTAACTCATTCTTACGCTTACGGTTACGATTGCGGTTCCGGTTACAGATCTATTCTGCGTTGGCCTTAAAGGATCTTATACAGGATCCTGTATATTAGGATTATAAATATATATATATAATCCCAGGGTTCCTTGCTGAACCTTAAGGCTATGTCCAAGTTGTGAAATGTAAACAAACCAAGCATTAAATCAGCTTTTTTATACATCTTTTTCTCTCTCACAAAAATTACGATTCCAAAACTCTTTTTTAGAAAAATGATTAATTAGAGTGTCAATGTTTTCAAAAAAATCATTTTTGAGTGTGATCAATAAATAGCAATTAGTAAAATAACTAATTGAAATGACCTATAAAATAGCATTTTTGACGCGTCGCGAAAAATAAATTGTTTGAGTATATCAACCGCACTGACGATGAAGAAGTCTCATATCAGCGATTGGACCTTCAACATGTGGAAAGGGAAATTTTTCCCTTTCCTCCAAGAAATTACAAGGAGAAAGGGTAAAAACTTCTTCATCGTCCGTGCGGTTGATATATTCAAACACTTTATTTTTCGCGACCTGAAACTTTGTTGCTTTCTGCGCAAGCGCAGAGCGTACTAAGAATGCATTGACAGCACCATGTGGAAGTGCACATTTTCTTTTGAATGAAACTTAGTTGTTTTCTCATTTTTTTCAGCTATGTAAGGCGTAGTTACCAAATAGAATACGTCAGTTCACCATTTTAATAAAGAAAATGTAATTTTATATTCATTTGTAAAAATAGGAACCGCGAAAAAAAGTTCACGATTCGGTCTTCTGTTACTGCTTTTTTCGCGGTTCCTATTTTTAAAAATGAATATAAAATTACAATTTCTTTATTAAAATGGTAAATTGAAGTATTGAATTTGGCTATTACGCCCAGCATAGCTGAAAGCATGTGAAAATAACTGCGTTTTCAGAGTAAAACAAAATGTGTCTTTCTGCATAGTGTTGAAATAGCGTCAAAAATGCTATTTTACAGGTCATTTGAATTAGTTGTTTTACTAATTGCTTTTTATTGATCACACTCAAAAATGATTTTTTTGACAACTTTGACACTCTAATTTATCATTTCCATTAAGAAAGTGTAAAAATATTAATTTTTGTGAGAGAAAAAGATGTATAAAAAATGCTGATTTTAGTGCTTGGTTTGCTTACATTTTGCTTTGTTTACATTTTGCAACTTGGACATAACCTTAATAAGATCAAGCGTGTTATCCTTTGTACCGAAACAAACAACAACATATCATCCTGGACAGTTCCCTTTGTAAAATCATTTGCAAGATCTTACATTATCAATCTGCAAGTGAAAAACTCAGCTTAAAATCCCCGTACAGGATCCTCTAGGGATGCTGTGCAGGTTCCGATGCAGAAACTTTAGCTATTAAAGGTTCATGTAAAGGTTTCTGTACTGGAACACTTGCAGGAAACCTGCAACCTGTACGAGAAACTTTGTAGAGGTTCCTGTACAGGAACCTTTGCAGTTTTGTAAACTGCAGGTATAATTAAATGTAAATTTTCCTGTAAGGGACCCGTAAAAGATCCTATACGGTTTCTTCAATTAGTTTATTTATATTTTTAACTCCTGCGCAGTAGTTTTCTATGAGTTTTTCGAATACGCAAACCATTTTTCTGTTCAACAGTGTTATGCGGGCCTAACATATTAAAGTATGAAGTTTATGTCTGTCAAATCCTGCGTAACATAAAAAAACATTGAAAACTTAACATTTAAAAAATTAAAAAGTTAATAGTTAAAGTTCCTGCATCGGAACCTGCACAGGATCCCTAGAGAATCCTGTACTGGGATTTTAAGCTGAGTTTTTTACTTCCAGATTATTGTTAATGCAAGATCTAACAAATGATTTTACAAAGGAAACTGCCCAAGATGCTATGTTGTTGTTTGTTTTGGTACAAAGGATAACACGCTTGATCTTATTAAGGTTCATTAGGGAACTCTGGGTAGTAGCGTTCTTATTTACGAACTAGCAAAGGATCTTACGAATATTCTTGGAACAGGATCCTGTATAAGATCCTTCGCAAGGATTTTTAACAGGGTGCAGTCTCAGGGGCTTTCTACAACAGCTTTTTTTCATCGAAATCAGTGTGAAAACGATGCGCGCGCAACTATTTTGCATGGTGCATTTTGCTCTTGTCGATGAAACTGATGCGCGCACAACTATTTTGAATGGTGCATTTTGCTCTTGTTGAGGGGCTTTCTACAACAGCTTTTTTTCATCGACAAGAGCAAAATGCACCATGTAAAATAGTTTGAAAACGTTGCGCGCGCAACGTTTTTACACTGATTTCCATGAAAAAAAGCTGTTGTAGAAGCAGCCTCATGTTGAACAGAACGCAAAGCAAAGCAAAATTAAATTAAAGTGAAAAGGATAGTGATATATGACTAAAGCCCAACGAAGACAAACATACTTCTGTCCTTTTCTATCTCATGCTTGCGTTCCGTTCCCTTTTTATTCTGCTCAGGGCTTATCTCTTTTGTACTCATGAAATTATGTTTTGCTTTACGTTTTCTGCTTAACATGGGACTGCGCCCTTAGGGCTAGTTTCACCAACTGTCTACTGAGTAAATTAAGTACATACCCTTAGTAGATTGAAAAACAGTCAAAATTAGTACATTTATAATTAAAATAACTATTGTTCCTTAGTAAAATCTACTACCAATATGTAATTTAAAATTATTAATTTAATAAACTACACTGTATGATAACATTGGTCGACACGAAAAATGATTCAAAGATCGAACAATGATTTTCTCATAGGATTTTCAACGCTGAACACGAATAAAAATGACAGTTGCATTTTTTAAAAATATCTATTCGAGAAATGTAATTTAACAAAACTAACAATTAGCAAAAGTGTGTAATGATATAAATTCAAAATAATATAATTTTTAAAATTATATAATCCGTTATTATTTTAGATATATCGTATGTTCGGACAGCAGGACAGACGTGAACTGCTTTGGAACTGGGAAAAGGTATGGCGCGGGAACAGAAAAAGATCCCTTTTATGTAATTCCCACTCGACCGCATGTTGAGACATGTCCAAATAAACTGGAGGAAGGGAAGTTTATTAAAAAACTTCATCAAGAATCACTAACAACGGTTAGTGATCACAGAAGAGCATTCGACGATGCTAAACAAAGGTTATTGTATAGAATATTTTCTAGTAAAAATAAACACAATAAAAAGTAAATCTTATTTCAAATACTATCTAAAATTAAACAAGCCCTGAAAGTAATGTCAGTCTTAATTTAAGCTCGGCTTGTGTGAAAATAATGATAAGAAATCTAAATGTACAGTTCTATGTTTCAAATTAAGTATAAAACTGCTGATTTTCAACATTATTGCTTTAAATTTAGCATGCTTTTGCTCTTTAAATTCAGCAAAAAAATATGATTTGAAATTAAACAAAGACTGTCTTTAAAAATGTTGCATCTTAAATTATGGTACCTTTCTACTTTTAAATTACATTGTAAATTTATGATTTACGAATTCCTTGATTTAAATAATACAAACTTTCAATAATAATATAGTATATTAAGCATCAAATCGGACAAAGGCGGAAATTTTTTACGGTAAAGCGTGTCCCTATCAAGTAGAGCCCAGAATCCTATAATAAAAAGGTTATACACACCTCATGCGTAACGCTTTTTATGGTTGCCTAGCAACGGCTGCTAAAGACCAGTATTGCCTAGCAACGGTTGCTAAGGGTTAGTATCGCATAGCAACGATTGCTAAGGATCAGTATTGCCTAGCAACGGTTGCTATGGGCCAGTGTTGTCTAGAAATGGTTGCTAAGTGCTATTACTTTAACACCATTGTTTAAAATTGGTTGTCTAGCAATGGTTGCTAAGGTATAGTATCGTAACAAACATAAGTTTAAATTTCTTGCATAGGATACCAACAATAAAATTTTATTTAAAATTTTTCGTTGTATAGCAACGTTTGATGAGGTTTATTTTCTTATTAACTATTGTTTATAATTCGGTTCCTAGCAACGATGACTAAAGATAATTTTTTTCAGTATTTTTGAAAACAATTTTTATTTAAAAGTTATTAAGGTTTTCTGTGGAAAAAAAGTAGTTTCGTAGAATACTCTATTTATACACAAAACGTATATAAAATGATAAAGAAGATTATTTTTTAGAGAAAACATCTTTATTTTGACAATAATTTATTTGAAAAAATTATTGAATAAGAGAAAATAGGTCTCGGAATGTCACTAGCGACTCGTTGGTCATGTGGTTCCCCAATAAGGAGAGAACACAATACCTGTACGTCAACGTCATTCGCAGACGAACGCAGTCTTTAGGGAACATTTTGGAGAAAGACCTTGAACTTTTAAGGACGGGAAGGATATTTTAAATCGAAGATTCAAGGTCACTTTTCTCTGTATTCACGTACAGCAAAAATTTGACCAATATCATTCCTAAAGCCTTTTTTTGTTCTCTTTCAGAATCCGACATTTGAATTGCAAAAAAATAAAATTTGAAAAAGTTGTTGTCATTTTTTAAACAAGAAACCTGAAATTTTTACTGTTTTTTGTCAATGAAATATTTTTTTCATAGACTGCAATTTAAAATATAAGCTGTTGACCTTTAAATATCGCGTCCGCAATACCCAAGCTTTACAAACATGAAACGTTTAAAAAAAAATTTCAAGATGTCGGATGATAAATATGGCAGGTATCCGGCACACGTACCGAACCGGTACCGAATAATCCACCGGGACGGTACTGGCCCGGTTAATATTTGTAGGCATTTAGTGCCGCTTTAATACCGGCACACTACCGGCAGGTAACTGGCCCAGTACCGACATAAGACCGTCATTTTCCCCAGCTTAGTACCGGTAAATTGCTGGACGATAACTACGGCAGGTTTCCGGCACACGTACCGTGCCGGTATCGTATAATTCACAGAGGCGATACTGGCCCGGTTAATATTTGTAGGCATTTAGTTCCGATTTACTACCGGCTACGTACTGGCCCGGTACTGAAAAAAATAGTTTTTCTAGCTAAATAGAAATTTTGTAGATAGAACATTTTTTTGGTAATGATGGAGTGAACCAGTTTTGTAAGTGCCGGCGATATATTGGCCAGGTACCGGTTTTAAATATAATTAGTTCACACTTTACAAAGTTAACATTTTTCATACAGTAAACATATTTAAATAAACAATTAATTATATCAAATTATAAACAATTAAGAAAATGCTGTAACATAACAATTATAAAACAAATTTAAAGCTATGAAAAAATGGGGGACTAACTCTGCTGGGGCTCGAAACCCAGGACCTATCAATTACCGGTTGATTGCTCTTCCACTGAGCTACAGTCAACCGGCAATTGATAGGTCCTGGGTTTCGAGCCCCAGCAGAGTTAGTCCCCCATTTTTTCATAGCTTTAAATTTGTTTTTCAATTTATATTGTTTGACGGTGACGTCTAGGTTTAAAAATCGTTACTTCTTCTAGAATTTGAAACTTGGTCGATATTGTAGGTTTCCGCTTCACGTTTAGTGAAGGGTTTTACTAATGAGTTGACAATTGTTTCGAGAAAAATTCTGGGATAAAAGTTAAATAACAATTATAATTATTGAAAATCTGATGTTACGGGGATTTGAACTCTGGACCCTGTGACTCCAACCGCACTGCCACATCCACTGACCTAAACCTACTCATGGTATGTAAACGGTAAACGGTCGTATAAAGTGCAACAAGATTCAAGCTACCGGGCCGATGGTACGCCGGTGATGGGCCGTTAAAAATATTATCACCGGCAAATTTCCTTTGGCTGTATAAAACAGAGCGAAATTACAGTACCGGGCCGGTGAAACGCTGGTGCTGGGACGGTAAAAATATTATCACCGGCCTAGTACATACTACCACCCATGTAGAAATTTCCCTACGTGTCCCTATCAAATCTTGAATTCTGATTGGAATCACGCTAAAAAATCTAGTTTGGAAAAGTCTGACTAGAACCTGTTTAGATTCTTGTGAGGATATTCGGACTAGAAATATCTAGCTAGATTACGCATAAAATCTGGAGAGCTAATGCAGATTAGAAATCACTGATTATACCCTTCCTAAATTCTAGTCAAAGATACTCGGAGTCGGACTTAGATTATTTTTCAGGGTTTTTTAATTTTTTTGTTCGGTTTTTTTAATTAAATTATGTCATTTTTTGTTAATTTAAAAATTGACCTTAAGTACACGGAAATAATAGGTAATAATTAAAGATGAAATTTTGTCAAAAGATGTTTAAATAATATAAAATATTAATTTATAATGATTCTCACAAGCGCAGAAAAAAGTGCGAAGTTATTATATAAGAGCGATTCGGAATATGTGCAGTATCGCGTCGGTAATGCAGTGTGTCGAACGTGCGTGTTAATAAAAGGATAGATATACAAGCGAGCGAACAAATTTTCTATACGAGATATAATTAAAACTAATATAATTTTAACTTACATATAGTTATAATTAATGTCATTAACAAATCTCTAAAAGGATCCGTTTATTTTACACTTGTAGGGTAGCAGCTAGTTTTACTTGCTAGTTCCCGACTATAAATTCTAGACTAGTACCCGATCTGACGACCGTTATGAAAGTAATTGGGTTCCAACTATTTTCCCCAATCAGTTCCCCAGTACAGATACCCAGGCAGAAAAGTCGGTGGTGTGCCGATGCCTACGACCGGTTCGACACTGGCCCGGTGGTAAAGTCGGACAATAACCGGGCCGGTTCCTAAAAGACAACCAGCCCGGCACCGGCCTGGTAGTAACGTCGAACAATAACCGGTAGCGTCACTGTGGTACCGGGCCGGTTAATAAAAGACAACCGGCCCGGTACCACTACTTTATACTGTTTTTACACCGGCGACGGAGTTTTGCCGGCATCAAAATTAGTACCGGCCCGGCATTCGATACCGTTTTTACACCGGCGACGGGATTTTGCCGGCATCAAAATTAGTACCGGCCCGGTACCACTACTTGATAACGTTTTTACACCGAAATAAAAATAAATAAAAAAATTATCAAGAATGTCTCGAAGAAATTTAATAAAATAAAACGAATTCCTCGATAAAAATAATAAAATGAAAAAAAATTTTACAGATTCCTCGGGAAAAATTAATTTAATAAAATGAAAAAAAAATTTTTGAGAAAAATTAATAAAATAAAAAAATCCTTGGGGATTTAAAAAAAATTGTAAAAATGAAACAAAATAATCCTCGAGGGTTTACTCATATCTACACGAGGATTCGGCGTGGAAATACGCGCGGATTTTTTTGATAGATTTATTAAAAAAAGAAATTTTTCAAAATAATGCTGAATTTAAAAAAAAATTTATAATATTTTTGTGTCTTAAAAAGTCTAAATATTTAATTTTTTGAAATTTTTTTTACACCATTCGGAAGAATAAGAAAATGAAATATCTCGAAATCAAATTTTTTTAAAATCTATTTTTATACAGTTGGAAAAATTACATTTCATTAAACTCTATTAATTCAGCTTTAAATTGTCCGGGAAAATCACTCAAAAATCCGGGAATTTTTTACTGCCGAATTAATAGACACCCTATAATAACTTTGTTCGTTTAAAATAATTTTGGTCAGGTTTTATCTGATTTATTGTTATAAAATTTTGATAATCTAACAAGGTATTATATTAATTTTATTATACTAAGTTTCTGCAAGTTGTTTCTATAAAGCCGGTACCGGGCCGGTACCATGCCAGCGGTTTTTCTTTAGCCTTAGTCCCAACGTATAATGACATAAACAAATGTTATTATAATTATTAACTTTGACATTACATTATTTAAACTGTCTTTTAGAAAAGGTTTTTTCTATTAATTTAGAACATTTTGTAATTAGTCCTGGTGTCACACTTCATATATAAACTTTTCATTCACTTTTCATAAGCAAGTTCAGGTTAGCGGATGCGGCGTCGACTTTGCAGCCCGATGGTCCTGAGTTCAATTCCTCATGTCTTCAGATTTTTCGTTAACAATTAATAATAATTCATATGTTTCAGCATTCTATTTAGTGTTAACAATTAAATTAATCAATAAATAATATTGTTTAATGTTTAATATATGTAAAAATGTGTTGTTAATAAAATATACTAATCTGACACCGTGCCAGCATAAAGCCGGCAGAAAAGTAACAAAATAAATTTTTTTTTTACTACCGGCCCGGTATCGAGCCGGTGGTTTACCGGCACCGGAGCGGATATTTCCCGGGTTATCTTTGTTGACTGGACCGGTTCCAAGCCGGCGGTAATGCCGGTCTCACGCCGGCACCGGCAAGTCCGCCCTTGGTACCGGCCTGGTACCAAGCCGGTCGTTGATTTCTGCCTGAGTAGGGACTTCTGACTAGAACCTCATCAAACTCCAATCCTTATTTCTACATGGGCAGTACCGGTACAAATCCACATTCACCACCGAACCGGTATTTATTTCATGTCCGGCCCAGTGCCTTTTTGCTGGTACCGGCATATGTCCGACTTTACAACCGGTTCGGTACCATGCCAGTCGTTAGTGCTGGCAGACGTTCAACTTTTCTGCCTGGGTCAGGTTTTTTTTCGAGTCGGTGACTACGAATGTGATATTTGTTTTTTAAAATTCAAGAAGGTAGTTCCAATATGAAGCTAGAATGTTTAAAAATTAAGTTAATTGCTACTTTCAATGTAGCCAATTTTTCTCAGATAAAGTAACAAATCAGCTGACAACAGAATTACACTATTGTGTTAATTTCAGCACTTTCAGTACACACAAAAAACTCAGGCTCATTTTTGTTGCATCTCAAAATGAGACTATGTTAAACGCCATAGAACGTGGCGCCACCTAAGAGTCTCATTTTTGTTGCAACTCAAAATGAGTAGCGTATGATACTCATTTTGAGACTAGGTTTTTTCAGTGTACTTCTAAAAGCACATTTAATTAATACATTATTGTTTTTAGCGTATGTCTCGCAATAAATATCGCCCGTAAAATTTAATCATCTTCTGAATTGATACAGCATTTTTTAAAAGTCAAAGTATTTAACTTTTTACGAAGAATTAACCTTCATTTCACTTTTACCTCCACGCGGTAAGAGTCGCAAAACATCAAAATAATATGATAGCCAAAGAACGTGAAAACCTTTAAAAATCTAGGTTCTAAATTGGAAAAGGTTTTTTCAATTTCGAAAAACGGACATCAGATTTTTAATCAGCGACTCTAAAACCATTCGAATAATAAGTGACAAAAGAAATAAAAAAATTTCTTGTTTTCGTATATAAAATTATAAATTTATTTGACAAAATTCCTTTCACCGCCATTATAAAACCGACATTTTAAAATTTTTTTAAAAACTTTAAATGTTAGTAAAGCTTTGGTATTGTGGACGCGATATTTCTAGGACAACAGCTTATATTTTAAATTGCAGTCTATGAAAAAAATATTTCTTTGACAAAAAACAGTAAAAATTTCGTGTTTTTTGTTAAAAAAATGGTAACAACTTTTTTAAATTTTATTTTTTTGCAATTCAAATGTCGGATTCTGAAAACTATCCTTCCCGTCGTTAAGGTGTTAAAGGCCTTTCTCCAATATGTTCTTAAAGCTGTGCGTTGCGTCGGTTGCAATAACAATATACGTTAATATCAACGCAACCCCAAGTGCGAAAACCAACGCGGCCCAACATTGACCCAGTATTGGCAAAGCTGGCATCGAGACTTGGCAGATAATATTGGTCCGACTTTGTGCCGACTCTTGTGGTGTTAACCACGGTTGGATGTCGGCAGACAGATCTCGGCAGACAGTAATGGCCCAATATTGGCTGCCATTACTCCCTCAGTGTTGACAAAATAAAAAAAAAAATTTTATTTAATTAACTAATTAATTGATGAAGGGGATTGAAATTTAGGCAGTAAAAATAAGAAGTTATTTCATTAAATCTCTTTTGGAGTTAATTTTTAATTCGAAAAATTTGACTCCCTACTTAGGTGACCGTCAACTCTAATAACTTTTCTACACTGTACTGGTTTCTTCAAAGAATATTTTACCAACCGTTGGGATAACCGTGGTCCCAAGTGCGAAATGACAAGACTGCAAAAACGGACCATCATTGGTCCAGTAATATCTGCTGAAAATTGGCAGTAGTTACTGGGTAAGAATTCCTGAAGTGAGCTTCGGATTTTCCAAAGTTTGAAATTTGAATAACCAACTTTATAAAAATAAAGTACTAATAGAAACACAAACAACCACCAAGATTTATTTAAAAATATTCATTTGTTTATTTTTTATGAACAATATAATTAAATTTTAAAATTTTTTTTAAACTTTTATATTTTAGGAACGATTTATCGTATTTTAATGGAAATTTTTGCACATAATTCATAAAGATTAGAACATTTAAAAAAAATTATTCCATTGTTGAAAAAAAATTATTGTTATTATTAAACATATGAATAATTAATTGTGTTCTGGACCTTTTTCGTAAATTTTTTTTAAGATATTTGAACTATATAAATCAAGGATTTAATATCTGAAATAAAAAGTTGGTAGTTCAAAATAGTTTATTAACTACGAATTTTTTTTATGAGCGCGGTCGCGGCGCGACGTTTTGCTCCGCATAAACTCGTTGCGCGCTGACCATGAATACCCCGTAACTACTGGGCCATTACTGGTGTTCAAACCGTCCCATTGCAAGGCCAATGATGGCGCCGATGGTCAGATTTTCAAAATTTTTAAGTCGGGGCAGCTCTGGGCCCTATAATGGCACATTCACAGCAAAGTTGATCAATCTTTAATGGCAAAAGACAATTTCCAGTGATGTGCCGACCATCGGTCCAGTAATGGCTCATTATTGGCACATTAATGGCAAATGTTTTGTATCTTTGATTACAAATTGTAATTGCCAATATTGAGGCGTAGCTTGACCCAATAACGGCACATTATTGGCAAAGTTGATTAATCTTTAATGGCAAAAGACAAGTGCCAATGATGTGACGAAGATCGGCTCATTAAAGGCACAGTGTCGGTCATTGCGGTGTAGCTTTTAAAAACTCTTTTGCTTCCTCGATTTCACATGAGAGTAGCAGAGTGGTCTATGTGTTAGGCTGTGGTGCATCAGGTTCAAGTATCGATCCCCGCGAGCGGTAAGAATTTTTCAAATATTTGTAAGTTTGCTTTAAACTTAGGGAAATAAGTCGTATAAGTATTATAAATTAATGAGATATTAAATAAAAAATATAAATTTTTTTAAAATTTTGGCAACATAGGGGGAGTAATGGTAGCCAATATTGTCTGCCAAGTCTGGATGTCAGCTTTACCAATATTGGGCCAAAGTTAGACCTCGTTGGTTTTCGGACTTGGGGTACACTCACAATATTAGATTTACCATACTTTACTATTTTTTTATATTAATTTTTTTTACGAAATGATTTTAATAATCATGCATGGAAACAGTAATTACAGTACGAATGCATGCTCGCATATGTCCAATTTTTAGTTCTTATTGGTTTTGCTTTTATATTATAACACGAGAAAAGAAAACTTAGGTTTGGATATAAAGGTTTTAAAATTTTTATAACACTGGTTTTTGTTTACGGTTTTCTGTTTCATACCATTTTGTTTACGGTTTCTGCATTTTTAATAAATTTCTGTTTTTTCAGTTATCGGTTTCGTTTGTCATCTCTGTTTTTAATCAAAGAATGTCGTTAAGAAAAGTTGTTTCTTTTCCTTAGCTCAAAGTAATATCAAGTTTACATTTTTCATTTTAAGAAAAATTGATTTTTAAAAATTTTGGAAATTACATGGGTGATTCTCAACGTAGCGCACGATTTAGTTATTACTATTACAAATTTTTTTTTTTAAATTGAGTAAAAGTCGATATAGAATTTTCAAATATAGTGTTTATGAATGAAATATCAGTGGTGGGCCAGACAAAATATTTATATTTTTTCTATTTTTTAAACAAATAATTTTTATATATCTGTATATACTTTGCGGCTGTACTATCCAGCCATGGTAAAATGAAAGCACCTGTTATATTTACAGGTAAATGGAATAATAATTATCTGTATATGTTATTCTGAAAATTACAATTGTTTAACAATTATTTTTTAAACAAATTATGAAAACAGTAACATTTTTTGAAAAACTGTGTATGCTAATCAATTCTACACGAAAAATTAGGAAGGTTGTCTAAGATTCTTTTTTTGGCAAAGTTTTACTTTGTAAACCTTCATGGAAATTTATGCTTTAATTAACAGTAAATTGTAAAATATAATTTCAAATTTAAAAAAACTTTTTAGGAAATTTATGGTAATTTATGGAAATTTATGTTTTAATAAACATTAAATTATCAAATACAGTTTAAAAGAAAAAAAAATTGCGGGAATTTATGGAAATTTATCCGGTAATTTATGGAAATTTACATAATGATTTATGGAAGTTTATGCTATAATTAACATTAAATTATAAAATGGAATTAAAATTTTTAAAAAACTTTTTGGGAAATTTATGGTAATTTATGCGGTAATGTATGAAAAATTATGCGGTAATTTATGGAAATTTATATAATTATTTATTACTTCCCTAAGCTTCAACGATTAAAACAATTTGCTTTACTTCACTCCGTTGGTGTTATTCACTTCACTCTGTTGTTACACGCTGTTTAATACAGAAAAGCCGTACCATGACAAGAAGGCCAGACCATGACGCTGAGGCCAGACCATGACGCTCAAGAAAAAATTATTTTTTAAACAAATTATTTGCGATTTTCATTCTGTTTCATATTTACGTCATTTATATTCACTTATCTAATAATACTACACTTTAATTGACGTAAAATATAAATAATTATTAATTTTGTTGAGAATTATGTGAAGGCCAGACCATGACGATTCTGTGATTCCCTATGCAAATTTGGTGCTTTTAATGTGTTAAAAGCTAAACAATTAATTCTCAAATTAGTTTCTCTCTTAGTAATTTACTTAGGAGAGTTTGTTGTTGCTTTTTTCTAATATTGAGTAAAGTTTCGATTTGATTTTTATGTAAATAATACAATTTTATAAAAAGGCCAGACCATGACACAAAAACGAGGGACAAGAATTAACATCAAAAAAAATTTTATTAAATAAATTTTTTTCGCAAATTCTTTGTTTTTTACAATTCTATGAACATAAACAATACAAAACTATGAATAGTTTTTAGATTAATTACTGTATTTTATTAAAAATAACAATTTTTTTTATATACATCGTATTGGGGACATGCCTTACCATGACGTTTTGGCACCTTAAAACAGCTTTTAAAGTCAAATTATAAATTTTTAAATGTAAACGACTATTGGCTTTTGTTTGTAAACACAGAAATTATATTTTATCCTTGAATTCATTGCAATATGTGCAACTAATTTCTTAAAAAATACGAGGGACATTGAATTGTGTACTACGCGGGGAATCACCCATATAAATTTTTTAATTCTTAAAGAAAATAACTAGCTGTAAAACTTAAACATTATTTCAACAACAATTTTATGTGTACCATTTTTTGAGTTAATTCAATTAATTTTTCAAGGTTTATCATGGAAACAACTTTTTGCATCTATATTGATAGTTATCAGGGTACTGAAACATTTAAAGATTTAATAAAATTAGTAATACTATTACATACAATTTTTCAGAGATTAGTGCAATTATTATTATTTTTGAACGTTTTTTAATAAGATTATTTTACCTTGCAGCGAACCAATTGGAGCTGCAAAAATAACATTTAAAAGCAAGAAATGTTCAATGGGCAGGTGGTCCAAAAGCGAGGCACCACCTATCCCTAATGACATATGCTTACTTGCGACAACACTTACATCTGAAGCATGGCAGAAGAGGTTGTCCTTTTATTTAAAAGTTGACGCTTCAGAACCAAATAAAAAAATGTTGCAGCAAAATTTTATAACTGCACACGGTTCAACAGACGCTAATGGACTTCCTGTTACTTTTCTTAAATCGAGCAACCTCCCTCAAGAAATAAAAATGGCTTCATATGGATTCTGCGATGCAACATTTCAAAGTGTCCCTTCTATCCATGCCGCGTCTCAATTATTTGTCTTTGGTGTAGAGTTCTACGGTCAGGTATGTGTGATGTGTACACTAAAAAATCTATTTGACGCATTCCATGTTAAGTGATGTTTTACGGTTGTTGTAATGCTTATTTCGATAATTTTTTGCTCTTAAACTATTAAACATAAAAATTTGGCTAGGTACATTTTGGAAAGGATTTTTCATGATCTTTCAATTGAAAATAAGCATTTTGGAAAAAAAAATTTTGACACAAAAAAATCAAAATTAAAAATAAATTTTAATTTTTGGGTGGGAAAGATATGATTTTTTAAAACGAAAGCTGAGGTTTTTTCCTAAAAGGACATATATATGAAAAAGTTGGACTAGAATGTTTAAACATTGGAAAAAGAGGTATCTACTCACCAGAGCGCTCTAAACCCGGTTTTTAGCTTTGTTTAGGAGAAAAGAAAATAAAATTTATTTTTAATTTTAATTTTTTTGGGTCAAAAAAATTTTTGTTTCCAAAATGCTTATTTTCAATCGAAAGAGCATGAAAAAACCTTTCCAAAATGTACTTTGTCAAATTTGTATGTTTAATTGTTTAAGAGTAAAAAATTATCTAAATATGCATTGTACTGAAAAATCCAAAAATTTTAACCCACTCCCCTTCGGAAAATATTCGACTAAGTAAAATAATATTTTCACGAAAAATTACTATCTATTAGTACTACAAAAACCCTAAGTCTTTGCTACGATTAGAGAAAAATTTGTCTCCACCTGGATCACTTGACATGGAATGCCTCATATATTAAACAGTGATAATTACCTCTGGAGAGAAAAAAGGTTCTATATAGTAGAAAAGCCATTTGATATTACTAAGAATTTTATCGCAGTTCCAGATAATTATTTTTTACATTTAGTTATGTATATTTGTGTGTATGTATAAAGTTCCCGTGTGGAAAACCTAGCTGGGGCCCAGGTGGGCAACTAATGCGAACCACATGAAATAAAAATAATTAATGGTTTTAACAATTCCCCAGGCAGAAATCAACGACCGGCTTGGTACCGGGCCGGTACCAAGGGCGGACTTGCCGGTGCCGGCGTGAGACCGGCATTACCGCCGGCCCGGAGCTGGTCCAGTCAACAATGATAACCCGGGAAATATCCGCCCCGGTGCCGGTAAACCACCGGTCCGGCACCTTGCCGGTAAACCATCGGCCCGGTACCGGGCCGGTTCTCGTTTTCAGTGTTTTCGTACCGGTTTATTGCCGGCATACCACCGGCGACGTACCGTGCCAGTGAAATTTAGGCACCGGCCCGGTGCCGGTATTTCTGCCGGCTTGGAGCCGGCCCGGTCAACAATGATAACCCGGGAAATATCCGCCCCGGTGCCGGTAAACCACCGGCTCGATACCGGTCCGGTAGTAAAAAAAAAATTATTTTGTAACTTTTCTGCCGGCTTTATGCTGGCACGGTGTCAGATTAGTATATTTTATTAACAACACATTTTTACATATATTAAACGTTAAACAATATTATTTATTAATTAATTTAATTGTAAACACTAAATAGAATGCTGAAACATATGAATTATTATTAATTGTTAACGAAAAATCTGAAGACATGAGGAATTGAACTCCGGACCCTCAGGCTGCAAAGTCGACGCTGCATCCGCTAACCTAAACCTGCTTATGAAAAGTGAATGGAAAGTTTATATATGAAGTGTGACACCAGGACTAATTACAAAATGTTCTAAATTAATAGAAAAAACCTTTTCTAAAAGACAGTTTGAATAATGTAATGTCAAAGTTAATAATTATAATAACATTTGTTAATGTCATTATACGTTGGGACTAAGGCTAAAGAAAAAACGCTGGCATGGTACCGGACCGGTACCGGCTTTATAGAAACAACTTGCAAAAACTTAGTATAATGAAATTAATATAATACCTTGTTAGATTATCAAAATTTTATAACAATAAATCACATAAAACCTGACCAAAATTATTTTAAACGAACAAAGTTATTATAGGGTGTCTAGTAATTCAGCAGTAACAAATTCACGAATTTTTTAGTGATTTTCCCAGACAATTTAAAGCTGAATTAATAGAGTTTAATGAAATGTAATTTTTCCAACTATGTAAAAAAAGATTTTAAAAAACATTTGATTTCGAGAGATTTGATTTTCCTATTCTTCCGAATAGTGTAAAAAAAATTTCAAAAAATTAAAAATTTAGACTTTTTAAGACACAAAAATATTATGCCGGCAAAACTCCGTCGCCGGTGTAAAAACGGTATCGAATGCCGGAACCGGGCCGGTGCCGGGCCGGTACTAATTTTGATGCCGGCAAAACTCCGTCGCCGGTGTAAAAACGGTATCAAATGCCGGAACCGGGCCGGTGCCGGGCCGGTACTAATTTTAATGCCGGCAAAACTACGCTTTCGGTGTAAAAACGGTATCAAGTAGTGGTACCGGGCCGGTCGAATTTTAATGCCGGCAAAACTCCGTCGCCGGTGTAAAAACGTTATCGAATGCCGGAACCGGTCCGGTGCCGGGCCGGTTGTCTTTTATTAACCGGCCCGGTACCATAGTGCCGGTACCGGTTATTGTTCGACGTTACTACCGGGCCGGTGCCGGGCCGGTTGTCTTTTGGAAACCGGCCCGGTACCACAGTTCCGGCACCGGTTATTGTCCGACTTTACCACCGGGCCGGTGTCGCACCGGTCGTAGGCATCGGCAAACCACCGACTTTTCTGCCTGGGTCAAAAATTGTTTAATCAAATTATTGTTTTTATTCACTAAAATTTCTGACACAATGCAGAGTAGTGCACTACTCTGATTAGCTATTTGCAAAATATGATATAACTGCATATTTTTGGATGTGTCAATAATTAACAAATAACAACAAATATTTGTTTAAACATTTGATAAATTGTTGAAATCATAAAGCATTTGAATGATTTACTACTTAGATTAGTTAATTGCAAAATTAGGAAAAAACTGCAAGTTTCTAAGTTATGTGTAACAAAAGTTAATAAATAACAACAATTATTTGTTGAAACAAATTCTGAATTATTAAAACCATAAATTATCTTTATTTCATAAACTATAAAAAATGGGAGTTAAATTTTAACTTCCCAGGGAATTCTATAAAAGTCGCACCCATTGGGGAGTTAATTCCAGGGGAGTATAAAGAGAGTTAAAATTTTACACCCAAATGCTAATTTCCCATGGAAAAAATAACTCACCCGGGTGTTAATGAAGGGGTGTTTTAAACTAACTCTCTTTTGGAGTTAATTTTTAATTCGAAAAATTTAACTCCCAACTCCCGTGTCCGTTAACTCCCTAATTTTTTTATAGTGCATCATTCGTATTAGTTAATTGCAAAATAAAAAAAACCTTCAAGTTTATAGGTAGTTTGTGCCAAGAGTTATTAATTAACAATTATTTGTTTAAATAATTATCAAAATGCATTAAAAATCTTTATACTTTAATGAGTTAATTATTAAATAAATAAATTCAGCTGAATAAACTTTAAAATTTTAGTAAAACTAAATGTTTGTTAGTGTACTACAATAACAGTTTATAATTGTTAACAACAATAAATTGTTTAAACAAATAGTGATTATTATTGTTATGAATTAATTGTAGAATGATTTATTATCAATAATTATATTTAATTATAAGACTTTTTTATTATAATATTAATATTTTTAAAAAAGTGGGAAGCCCAGGTGGGGCCCAACTGGCCTCCACTTTTTAACTGGGCTAACTTGGGCAGATTTCCACTCGGGAGATTGATGTTTGGATGAATTGATGTATCCTTATTAAATTCATTATCTTATTTCCATTTCTTCATCATCATTATCCTTCATTTACCTACTTTCCTTCTCCTGAAACAGCTTGTGCCAGTATTGTTTGCTCTAATGAGTAGTAAAAGTGAGGCCCAATACATAGAAGTTTTTAAGTACCTGAAAAATCACGTACTTCATGATTTCACAAATTTGAAAACTGTGATTTCCGATTATGAGGTAGCAGAAATGAAATCCATACAGTCCATTTTAGAAATTGATAATCAGGGATGCAGATTCCACAGCGTCAAAGTAAATATTCTTAATCAAATAAAAAAATATGAAGCAAATTTTTTAAAATACATCACAACCATTTTTCAAAACAGAATCAACACCTATATCAGGGTTGCCACAAATATTTAATTTTATTTTTCCCTGACTTTTCCCTGATTTTCAAACAAAATTTCCACTTTTCCCTGACCCTAAAGAATATTCTGATTCACTCTACAAATTATTAGATAATCAAGAAAAAATTTTCTATTACATTTATTTACAAATTTCATTCATTGTAAAATTATTCAAAAATATCAATAACTTTTTTTTAAATAAATATTTAATAATTATTACTTTTCTGTAGGAATTCAAATTCTTCAAAACATTCAAATTCAAACCTTTTTAAATTGAACAACTGATAAGAATATTATTACAAAACATTTTTCAGAATAGTTTAATTATTTACAAAAATCCTTCCCAAGAATTCGATTATTTTTACAAGCAGTAAAATTTCTCAAAAAAAGTAAATTATTTTTAAAAAATGTAATAAAATTCGTGGCAACAATTCAATTCCTTCCATAAATAATAATAAATAGATTATTCGTTAATTCATTTTTAATTCAATTTTTATTAGAAAATTCTAGAAAAATTCAATTATTTAAATTAAAAAATAATTAATTTATTGAATAATAGAATGTTCATTGTTAAAATTTAATTTTCATAAAGAATTTTATCAATAAATTTTTAAATACAGGTAAACCTCCATACGGCGGAAAGCAATTTGACGATTCCGCCGTATAGAGGTTCGTTAAAAAGCCATTAGTGATTGAACGTTCAGGGATGTATCAACCATTTTAAGTCATAGGTTCTTTAAATATGGAATAAAAATTATGATAATTTATTAATAACCTTAATAAAAATTATGCTTACTTATGTCTTTCAACACCTCATTTTTTTCTTTAAATGTTAAATATTTCAACCTCATTTTTCGATAACTTTTAGTAAAATTTTTATGAATAATTACATTTTTCGAGGAATTTGATTAAAATATATATTGTATAAAAAATCATTAAAATTCTGCCATGAGTTTTATTACTTGTGAAAATAATTTAAATTTTCTTCAAATTTCCATAAAATAATTGAATTTTGGAGAAGAATTTTATTATTTATAAAGTTACTTGGTATGTTAACAAGAATTTTTGTTTTCAATTTTCGAACAGAATTGATTTTTTGCGAAGAATTTTACTACATTTTAAGAATAATGTAATTATTCCAACGAATTTTATTTAATTTTATAAAAATAACTATATTTATGCGAAGAATTTTATTATTTATATAAATAATTGAATTCCTACAAAGAATTTTATTCCAGTTTATAAAAATAATTAAATTTCGATGAATAATTTTTTAAAAAATTTATATTTTTCGAAAAATTTTATGAAATTTTGTATTTTAAATAATTGAACTCCTGTGAAAATTTTATTACTTATGGAAATAATGGAATTATTTTGAATTAATTCATTGAAATTGCATTCCTACAAAATTTTGCCAAGAATTTTATTAAAATTTTTAAATATAATTAACTTTAGATGAAGAATTTTTTTATTTATAAATATAATTGAAATTTTGAAAATATATTTTTCTTTAATTTTTGAGAATAATTGAATTTTTGCAAAGAATTTTATTCATTTTGAAAATAATTTAATTCTTCCAATGAATTTTATTCAAGTTTATATAAATAATTGAATTTTTACAACGAAATTTATTCAAGTTTATAAAAGTAATTGAATGTCGATGAAGAATTTTATTATTTATAAAAATATTTTTCGAAAAAATTTATTA
The DNA here is from genome assembly GCA_032873175.1 of Leptopilina drosophilae. Classification (NCBI taxonomy): domain Eukaryota; kingdom Metazoa; phylum Arthropoda; class Insecta; order Hymenoptera; family Figitidae; genus Leptopilina; species Leptopilina drosophilae. The sequence goes on from CM065483.1 coordinate 42,282,435, forward strand.
AATTTTGTATTTAAAATAATTGAATTCCTGTGAAAAATGTTATTACTACTTATGAAAATAATAGAATTATTTTGAAGAAATTTATTAAAAATTGAGTAATTAAATTCTAATGGAAGTTTGTCAAGAATTTTATTAAAACTATTGAAAATAATTGAATTTTAATAAAGTATTTTATTATTTGTAGAAAGAATTGTAATTTTGACGAGAATTGTTTTTAAATTTTTGAACATAATTGAAACTCTACGAAGAATTTTGTAACTTTTGAAAATAATTAAATTTCTGTAATCATTTGTACCTAACTTTTCCAAAATCTATTTTTTTACTATTTTTAACTAAAATTCTTTTATAAATCTAGTATTTATGAAAATTGTAAAAATTATTCATAAAATAATTTATGATAACTTTATTTAATGATTATTTATTATTAATTATTGAATTTTAAGAATTAAATTTTTTCCAGTACTTTTAGTAAAAAATCTCTGACTTCCCTGACCAATTTTACTTTCCCTGAATTCACTGACTTTCCTCACCTGTGGCAACCCTGTATATAGCACGTAATCTTGCAGCAAGCTTGCGGCAAAATTGCCCTGTAAGATTTCCAAAATTGCAGAGCAAGCTTGCGGCAATATTGTCGCAAGTTTTAAATGTCCCACCTACAGGAAACTTGCCTGGAAGCAGCCCTACATGTTAGTTTTCCAAAATTTATAAGAGGAACAAACTTAATTTTTTTCCTGTAGGAGAGACATTTAAAGCTTATGACAATATTGTCGCAAGCTTGCTCTGTAATATTAGAAATCTTACGGGGCAAGATTGCTGCAAGATTTCATGCTGTCTGTGATAGTAATTTGAAAAATTTTTGTAATATGTAAAAAAATAAATTTGTTTCATTTTCTTGAAACACTAAAATAATGATTTATGTGGTTTTGAAAACTTGTTCCTTAAATACTTTATAAAATGTGATATTTAATTGTCTTTTATGTTTTGTAGGCTATAACCAAGAAAGAAAGAAAGTTGGGTTTGTATAACATTAACAATTTGGAAATTGCTAACTTCATTGCTAAGTTAAAAAATCTATGCTTGTTGCCGCCGGCAGAAATTTCACCAACATTTTACCGCCTTGTTGACAAAATATCAAAAATTGAAATAAGTGCCGATGTTAAAGAAAATTTGCAGCAATTCGTAGAATATTATGAAAAGCAATGACTGCGAAAAACAAAACCGGAACAGCTTTCAGTTTATAACTCCATGCACAGAACAAACAATCTTCTCGAACGTTTTAACAGGGTCTTGCACACATTTGTTGGAACGAAGTCTAGTCCGGTTCACTTCTTAGGTGCGAATGTATGTGTGTACGTATATGTGTATGTATGAATGTATGCATGTATGTTTTTATGCAATGTATATTGTGACGTGACACGAGAAAAGGGACCTATCGCCTCAAAAGAGAATTTTACAGGGGGAGCGTTTAAAATGACGCCATAAGCAGAAAACCCATGTATTTACGAGGACACGTTCAACTTTCAGGCTTTATATTATTAAAAATATTTCAGATTTTTAACTTCTGATTTTTTTACGTGAAAGAGCAACTCAAAATCTATGGAATACGACTAAAATATCAAAAATGTTATTTCTTTCGATAGGTCCCTTTTCTCGTGTCGCGTCACATATATGTTTGAATGTTGGTGTACGTTTGTACGTATGTATGCATGTGTGCATGTATGTGTGTATTATGTATGTGTGAATGCATTTATGTATGTCTGTTTGTATGCATATTTGTTTGTATATATGTATGTATGTAAGTATTTATATATGTATGTTTGCACATCGACACTTTTATTTAAAATTGATTTTTCAGACAATTTCGTTAAAATGGTCAGCCACATTTATCAAGAGGTAACAGATACTCCTTTTCTACAATCGCCATTCAAAAGTTTATCTAAAGCCGATAAAAGAAAGGAGGAAATAATATCGAATGGATGGGATAATTTTAAAAAGATTTTGCCTTTGAATAATCAAAACCTGATCAATCAAAAAATGGAAGAGTTTTTAAATGCCTTTGTAAAGGGAACCAATGATGAAATTTTCTAAATAATCAACGAAGGTTCGTAATTTTATAAATCCAAAAACCCAAGAAAAAATTTCCGTCAAATACCAGTACTGTCAACAGGTGTAGTATTGCAACAGTACTGTCGTGCCAGCAGTTCGCTTGCCCGTACTGGTTCAGTTATGGTTCAATAAAATTTCCGTCCTATGTCAGTACTGCACTTTAATACTGGCTTGCCAGTAATATACCAGTTCAGTGCCAGCATTGCGAAAACAACACTGTCAAACCAGTACTATGCCAGTATTGCGAAAGAATATTGACAAACCAATACTGGAGCAATATTGAGACAATTTTTTACACAAGGGAGAGTGGGGCAAACCGGACCCCCCTCAATATTTCCGAAATGGCGAAATTGTCAAAAGTGCTATTTAGAAATTTGAAACAACCTTGTGTAGTATACCTTATTTTTTTCTATTTGACATTTTTTACTTTTGTTTGTGCAACGCTGGGAGCAAATTTTTTTTTAGTTTTTTTCTACATTTTTCTGAATTTTTTCAGACTTTGATGAATTTGCAAAGCGTTTCTTTTTGACAAACATTTATTCTCAAAATGGGCCTATATATACGTTTTGGTACACTCAGATGCATTAATGCTGTCCTTCCGGTTTAACGGTATTTTGCAAAGTCGTATGATTTCTGTCAAAATGTTTTTAGTTCATGACATATGAGAACATTCGTATGTCACGAACTGAGAAAATTTGATCGAAATTACACAACTTTTCAAAATTCTTTTAAACCGGAAGGACAGCATTAATGCATCTGAATGTATATTATGCCCACGTAGCACAACTTCTCACTGTAAACTTACTGAGACGACATCTGTAGGGCTTGTAAAGTTATCAAGTAAGAGTGTGGTAAACATTATGTAGTCTGAAAAGTTTCGCCTTACTGTAACCTTACACGTTAATGTCGTGGTAAGCTTACACGTAAGGTCGTAATAAGCTTACACATAAGGTCATGGTAAGGTTGCAATGTAAGTTTGTGGTAAGGTTGTTATTAAGTTGTAAGGTTGAGGTAAGTTAGTGGTAAGTTTACAAATTTTGGAAAATATTAACAAAATAGTTAATAATCTAATGAAATATTAACAAAATTAAGTTTGTTGCTCTTCTATATTTTGGAAACCTGACATGAAACAGATAATTTTTTTAATACAGGGGGCACTAAAAATGAACCCGGAATCGACGCGCATAAACCTATCACACTAACTAACTGAGCTAAGAGAATAACTGAGGAAAAGAAAATCAATTTTGCTTTTAAAGTGCACCAAGAAAATAGCTAACTTCTTAAAAGCAAAATTGATTTTCTCTTCCTCAGTTCCCCACTTAGCTCAGTTAGTTAGGGTGTCAGGTTTATACGCGTCGATCCCGGATTCGTATCATAGTGCGCCCAAATTTGTTTTCAAAATTTTTTGTTTTATGTTAAGTTTCGAAAATATAGAAGAGCTACAAATTTAATTTTTCTTAATAATAATTTATTTATTAATTAGATTGTTAATTATTTTGTTGATATTTTTCATAATTTGTAAACTTAACTCAACATTACAAGTTAATCCCAGTAAAAAAAGAAGTATTGAGTGGAGCGTTTAGGAATTGAGTGAGGCTGGTGTCCCATGGTAGCGTTTTGCCTTGCGTTTTATAAGTAGGCTATGAGTGCAAACAGAGCAAACATATATCTGTATGTCTCTCACACTCATGGCCTAGTTACAAAACGTAACGTAAAACGCTACCATGGGACTACAGCCTGAAGCTCTGAGCCAATACGGATTCGAGCAAAAACCGTATTGGGACGTTTGACTCAATCTTTTTTTCATCCGCCGAATACGGACTTATTTTAGCATTAAAATTAAAATCACATGAGCAGAGTACACATTATCAATTGAAAGCACAATTGTCTTGGAATGTAAAAATGCCGATTTCGATAAGAAGCCGTGAATATTTTTTATTTTTTGTTAAAAATTGGTAAAAGCAAAGTTTGATAAGCGCGACTGAATTTACCATGTGAAGAAATGAAGTGGTAAGTTTAAATGGACTAAAAGAAATCTACTGTTACCGACAGAAAGTTCCTACATAATTGTGGTAAATTTAAATGAAGAAAACAAAACAATGAAATTTCATTGTTTTGTTTTTGGCAACTTTATTGACAATGTGGAGGGGGGGCACTTAAGAAATTGTTAACTTAATATAATAACACTGCCCTATAAATTTCAATTTTTGCTTTGCAAAAATCCTTTCCGAACAGGTTTTATGTACTGAACACAAATCCATGCATGAAAACTTGTCAGCACGTCACATTTTCGAAAAACAGGGGTTCAAACCCCAGAAAATAATGTTTTTGGCCATTTTAAAAAATTAAACATCTAAACCCTGACGTTCTACAAACTTCACTAATATCTAAAATGAAAGACTGAATAAGTTTGCCCTTTCAAAAGAATCCTATGCCGATTTGTTCGCATGCACCCTTACAGCAGAGGGTGTATTTATATCTAGGGGTGTAAGAAGAACATGCAAGCCAAAAAATATATAAATTCAGTCTATTTCAATGAAACATAGGCCTTCAAGGGTTTTTTGGGTCGATAATAACGAATCTAAATTGAGATTTCAAAAATTCAAAATATCAGATCCAATATGGCAGACGAATTTTTTAAAAATTGATTCCATATTACAATGATGCCATATTGGATCCGTCATTTTGAATTATGGAATCTGAATTTAGATTCGTTATTATCGACCCAAAAAACCATTGAAGGCCTATGTTGCATTGAAATAGACTGAATTTATATATTTTTTTGCTTGCATGTTCGACTTGCACTCCTAGATATAAATACACCCTCTTCTGTAAGGGTGTATGCGAACAAATCGGCATAGCACTCTTTTAAAAGGACACACTTATTCAGCCTTTAATTTGAGATATTAGCGAAGTTTGTAGCACGTCAGCGTTTAACTGTAAAATTTTTTGAAAATGGCCAAAACGCTGTTTTTTCAACCCCTGTTTTCTTGAAAACGTGACGTAATAACAAGTATTTAAGCCTAGATTTGGGGTGCGACACTCTGTACCAAAAAGATAAGTTCGGAATGCTCATTATGCCGAATTTACAATTTAGAAATGACTAGATACGCTAATCCTCAATAACCTAAATTGTATATTGAATGAAATTTAAAAGTCGGGAATAATGATCTGATATATTCAACATAATGAAGAATATTAGTTTAAACTAATTATTTTTTTCCAAAATTTGATATTATTGTAATTTTTATTTTTGGAATTTCCACTTTACCTATATTTTAATAGCTCGAAAGGTAAAATATCAGAATTGAGATTTAATTGAAATATAATGGAGAATAAATATATATTCGCAGAATTACAAGATTAAATAATGATTAAATGTTTGAATTTAATAAAAACGTATTATTCAAAAGTTGCAGTGCGCATTGTACAGAATTTTTATTGATAAGAAAGATGATTAGGCAGAAATTCAATTTAATCAAATTTCAATTTCGAAGAAACACTTTTTTGTACAATTTTAATTTATTGGAATTGTAATTTTCGAGAATATTAACATTGCCAAATTTAATTTTGGTAGAAATCTGCTTTATTAGTATAATCATATGCTCGAATCCTCAAAAAGCCGTATTTTCGTTTTGCCGAAAATTGATGCAACGTCAATATTTGGCGCAAATTTTAAAATTGACCAATCAGAAATCAGCATTTTAAAATTTGCGCCAAATATTGACGTTGCATCAATTTTCGGCAAAACGAAAATTCGGCTTTTTGAGGATTCGAGCATATGATTATACTAATAAAGCAGATTTCTACCAAAATTAAATTTGGCAATGTTAATATTCTCGAAAATTAGAATTCCAATAAATTAAAATTGTACGAAAAAGTGTTTCTTCGAAATTGAAATTTGATTAAATTGAATTTCTGCCTAATCATCTTTCTTATCAATAAAAATTCTGTACAATGCGCACTGCAACTTTTGAATAATACGTTTTTATTAAATTCAAACATTTAATCATTATTTAATCTTGTAATTCTGCGAATATATATTTATTCTCCATTATATTTCAATTAAATCTCAATTCTGATATTTTACCTTTCGAGCTATTAAAATATAGGTAAAGTGGAAATTCCAAAAATAAAAATTACAATAATATCAAATTTTGGAAAAAAATAATTAGTTTAAACTAATATTCTTCATTATGTTGAATATATCAGATGATTATTCCCGACTTTTAAATTTCATTCAATATACAATTTAGGTTATTGAGGATTAGCGTATCTAGTCATTTCTAAATTGTAAATTCGGCATAATGAGCATTCCGAACTTATCTTTTTGGTACAGAGTGTCGCACCCCCTAGATTTGTGTGTTCAGCACAAAAGTATAAGACATAAATATAATTATATGCATTATGTACGTATACTTACAGTACTGACTTACAAAGGCATTAAACGGTGCAAGGAAATTTATTGCGAAATCTGCGGAAAATTCCAAATTTCTAAATTAGCGCTTGTGAATCACATCGAAACATCGCACAAAATAAGACACAATGAAAATTTAAAAGTAATTGAACAAGATCACGACTACTACATAAAAAACAATGAAATTGGAACAGAAGAAATGAAGGAAGTAATGAAAGTCAGAGAAGAAGATTCCGTTCAAGAAGAAAAGGAAGAAGTAAGGAGAACAGAAGAGAATGAGAAGGAAAATGTTGCTGCAGAAGAAAGCGTAGTAAAAGAAGATAAAGAAACAAAAAAAGAGATTAATAAGAAGAAAAATAAAATGCAATACTTCATTGTTAGACTGAATCAAGAGACAGTTAAAGTAGCTGAGGAAAAAAAATATCACTAAAATAATTGATTTTTAAAAAATGTTAAAAAGAGTAATTTCAAATTTAAAAATGCACATACACAAAAAACATGTACACACATGCATAGATACATACACACAAACACACAAGTATACATACACACAAACATGCACACACATGCGTACATAAATACAAACAAACCTACACACAAACATACATACATTCATAATCAAACTTACATAAATATATACACATACATACGTACAAACATAACACTCACACGCATATATATACATACATACATACACACATATACATCACCTAAAATTTATATATGTAATTTTATATTCAATTAAAATGTATTTCATATTGTACTTTTCCTTTTATAATTTATTAATTTATTACAAATTTGATTCCCAATAAGCACGTAAGCTCATAGTGACATCACTGTAATATTACACTGGAGATTCGTAATCTGAACTGTAATATTACAGTGATCTTACTAGGATATCAAAATGTCCGCCTGGAGGTAATATTACATGGGAATATTAAGGTAATATTACACTGTAGTATTGAGGTAATGTTAATATAATATACAGATAAAAGTAGAATAATTTTATATTTTAGAAAAAACATTTCACCAAGTCTGCACTCGAACCCTGAACCTTGTGTTTAGTAAGCAAGAGTTTTACCAGTGGGCCAATCTTACTTGTAGTGTATTAAGATTTTCGACAAAATAAAATCTTTGTAAGTTTTTTTAAAGTCCTTCATATATAATATAATTATTTAAAATACTACAAGTAAGAGTAGCACACTGGTAAGACTCTTGCTTACTAAACACAAGGTTCAAGATTCGTGTCCCGACTTGGCGAATTGTTTTTTCTAAAATATAAAATTATTCTAATGTTATCTGTACATTATATTAACATTACCTCAATATTACAGTGTAATATTACCTTAATATTCCCATGTAATATTACCTCCAGGCGGACATTTTGATATCCCAGTAAGATCACTGTAATATTACAGTTGAGAATACGAATCTCCAGTGATGCATATAGTGATGCAATAGTGATGTCACTATGAGCTTACGTGCTGATTGGGACTGTGATAAGTCACAAAATATGTAATAACTCTTTAAAATGTTACACCACATAAACTAAAAAACAGTCGATGTCACGCACGAAAAACAGAAGATTCCCTCACAGCAACTGGATATTCAGCATATCCTATAGATTTTCTAGTGATATAATTTGGTTCTCCCAAATAGCACGCTGCATCACCAGAGTAATGAGTCCCTGTGACATTCCTTCGATATTGAGGGGATATTGCTGTGACATCGAGGAGATACTGCTGCAATATTTAGGTAGGATTTTCCTGTGATATTCAGTAAGTATTGCTGCGATATTGAGGTGATATTTCACAAAGTCATTGCTATAAGTTTAAACTTGAAATTATAGAGAAAATTTTGTGAAATATCCCCTAAATATCACAACAATATTTCATCAGTATCACAACGAAATCCCGCCTGAATATTGCAGCATTATCTCCTTAATGTCACAGCAATTTATCCTCTCAATATCGCAGGAATGTCATAGGAATCAACAAGAAGCGGACATTTTGACACTTTCTCAGTATCACAGGAATATCCCAGATAGATATCGAAATGACACTCTGATGATGCAGTGTGCTACTTGAGCGGGGAAATTGGAATATCTTAAGAACTTCCTGAGGTCGTCTACGGACATCCTAGGGACATCATAGAAATATTTTACTTTACTTGAGGGTTTCTTAGATTGCCAATTACGATTTTTATGTTAGATATTCAAAATTTAAAATGGCTTCGTAATTAGTAAACTCAAAAATTTTAAGAATAAGATGCTTGAGTTAAATTACTTTCAAATTATTTTTTACTTCCTTAAAAGGTTTTAGGTCGTGTAACCTAAACTTCAAATTGTATATTAGTGAAAAAAGCGGATCTAATCGGGTCTAGATAATTTTGAAGAATGATTAATCAAAGTTTCTTTTAAAATTTGTTTTAAAAGTTAAAAAATTTTTCCGAAAGATTTTATTAAGGGTCAAATGTTTTCAAAAATGGCCTTTTTCACTTTTTCTGGTTAGAATATCTAGGACTCCTGACGTGATGAAGAAATTTCGCTGTCAGTTTTAGATTCAGCGTGACAAATTACAAAGGAAATGACTAGTCTGGTTGCTGGGTCTGACAAAATCATAATTTTTGTAGGCCTGTTTTATTAAACGAATGTTATATTTAAAAAGAAAAATAATTTATGAAATAATATTACTGGAAAATTAGTTTTATAATTTTCAAAATAAAATAGTAAGCGGAAACTTAAATTCAAAAGTTCTGGATGTAAACTTTAAGTAGGGGAGAGGGCCCCAAATTGGACATTTCCTATTAAATTTTTGTTTAAAGTGACAGCATCTTTTCAATTTTTTTAGTTTTGTTGTTGTTTGTATAGACGAAGATTTTTGTGCATATTTGAAAAATAAAACCAGTTTTTTTTCTATTGCGCATATCACCTGAATTTTCTTGTCAAAAAGTTTTATTTCCGATTTTTCTCAAGTCGACAAAGTGATTTAAATTTTTGATTTTAGATAGGTATTTATTGTTACAATATTATTTATTTATCATATAATAATATTCTAAAATGATTTTATTAATATTTTGTTTGTATACAATTTCTTTCTGGGTTTCAAAAAAATGGTGTCCTTTACCCTAAGATGGACACTTTCGAGACCCTAAGATAGACACCACATTTCAATGTATTTATTTTCATGCTTTCGTCCAGAAATAAAATTAAACTCGTTTAATATCGTTGCGAATGTCCGAATTTTGACTAGAACGATTCTGCTTAGAATTGCAGATTTTATTACTTTGTTACTCTTAACTTGTCAAATTAAAGTTAAATATGTTATTTTTTTATTCTCAAGTTATAAAATTAAGATTTTTAATAATGTTATTCCTAGTAAATAGAATAAAATGATTAAATATTAGTTTAAAAATGAATACAGGATGTTTACCTTTAATTAACCACACTTTAAAGTGATTTTTAAGAAGGTGTCCATCTTGAGGCCACTTTTTTTAGTCAAAAATTTCAACAATTAGAAAAAATGCTACAAAAAATGTTTAACTTTAAAATAAAATTTTATTTCAGTGACCATAAGTTACCTAATAAATTGTACTTTCATTTAGTATAAAACATTTTAACATATCTTATTCGGTTTGGATTTTAGAGCCATCCATCGAAGCGGTGTCCATCTTGGGGCCCTCTCTCCTTTAAAATATAATTTCAGCAGTAGAAATTATATTTTGTACACGTGAAAAAAGGTATATTACGATATCTTCCGTGTAGAAATTTCGCTGGGGCCGTGATCAGGGCCGACCTATTAGGGAATGAAACGCCGCGCCCGTTGTGGCCCTGATCAGGAAATCCACACTTATTCTTGTCGCCCTGATCAGGCCCGGCGTTTCATGCCATACTAAGGCCCTAGTAGGGTATTTTCTGCACGGGTTCATGTATAATATTGTATTATGCATATGAGTTTATAAAAAGAAAATTACACAATGTAAAAAACGGAGTATTAGGCTGCGATCCAATGTAAGTAGAATACGCCGGCTGAAAGCAGAAAATCATGAGTGCAAAAGAGATAGGCTGAACATCTTTTTTTCACTAGTGAATTTCTTTTTTCGTCGACGTATTCTGCTCACAAGGGATCACAGCTTACACATTATGTATAATACGCACCCATCCCTGGTCCGAGACATATTGTGCTTAAAGCTTACATATAAAATGAACGCATGAAATCCCCCGTCTGCAAAACTATTATTTAAAAAAATTGAATTTTTTACAATTATTTAAAATGGGAAGTTCAAACAAGAAAGATGTTTGTGAGTACTTTCTTATTATTTTTAACTAACATAAAAACTTTATCTGGAATTTCAATCACCTAACAAAATTTGACAAAAATTGTAAAACGTAAAAAATCAATTAAATAAATATTACAAAAAAAAATTTTACAGCACCAGATTCAACATCCAATACCAATAGCCCTGAGTCACCCTCACGACCGACATCGCCTTCCCCCAGCTCACCACCGTCTTCTCCACCTTCATCATCTTCGCCGACATACCATTCCTTTTCTTCTCCAGGATCAAATACATCAGACATATATCTGACACCAATGTCATCACCAAACGAAAATTTCAACACACCACCCGGATCGCCTGTGCAGGACAATAATGTGTCGTCATCAAGCAAAAAATAAATATAATTAAAAAATTGAAAGTTATACTTGACAACTCCCAAACTACTGTATATCATTAAAAAAGGTATTATCAACAATGAAAATTAGAATCGTAAGCAATATAGTTTTTATTCCTATCAACATTATAATAAAAAATCAGTTGGTTTTTCTAAATTTTAATTCATCTGATTAAATATTTACTCAAATACATTTTTTTAAAAAAGGAATAAATTCGAGCAGCAAATAGAACATTCAGTTGCAGTAATTACTTTAATAAATTAATTTATTAATAAATAAGGTAATTAATGAGGCAATAAATTACATATTTTTGCCGTATTTAATTTTTCTTGTGAAAATATAGAAATTCCACATTTTTTGAATTTTTCTCTCCGAATCGCAAAATTCACTTTATGAGTGAATCACATTGAATTTTTTTTTTAATTAAAATAATTGTAATGAAAAAAATGTATTTGCTGTAAATAAATTGTTTAATTTTCTTTTTTAAATACGGATTTTTATAATAATTGTACGAGTTTTTATTTTTAAACAGAAATTATTTTCCGTAGCAGTCGAAAGTGTGGTTATGTCACTCATTTCGGAAAAATAATTAATTTACTATATAAAGGAAAAAATGTTTGTATTTTTAACTATAAAAATTTAAAACGTAAACAGTATTTCTTTTTATTTCTAAAAATTTTACAATTAAAGGGAGATTTGATTTTTTTGTAATTTATTTTTCTGTATGAATATTTTCAAGAATATTTTTTTCAAGTAGTTAACATATTTTTTTTAATTAATTAAAAAATTTAGAGCACTAAATGGTGCTTGTTGTTGCAGTTAACATCTAAATAAATTAATTAAGTAATTAATGAGGCAATAAATTACATATTTTTGCCGTATTTAATTTTTCTTGTGAAAATATAGAAATTCCACATTTTTTGAATTTTTCTCTCCGAACCGCAAAATTCACTTTATGAGTGAATCACTTTGAATTTTTTTTTAAATTAAAATAATTGTAATGAAAAAAATGTATTTGCTGTAAATAAATTGTTTAATTTTCTTTTTTAAATACGGATTTTTATAATAATTGTACGAGTTTTTATTTTTAAACAGAAATTTTTTTTCCGTAGCAGTCGAAAGTGTGGTTATGTCACTTATTTCGGAAAAATAATTAATTTACTATTTAAAAGAAAAAATGTTTGTTTTATTAATTATGAAATTTAGAAACGTAAACAGTATTTCTTTTTATTTCTAAAACTTTTACAATTAAAGGGAGATTTGTTTTTTTTGTAATTTATTTTTCTGTATGAATATTTTCAAGAATATTTTTTTCAAGTAGTTAACATATTTTTTTTAATTAATTAAAAAATTTAGAGCACTACATGCTGCTTGTTGTTGCAGCAAATACCTAAATAAATAAATAAATTAATTAATTAATGAGGCAATAAATTACATATTTTTGCCGTATTTAATTTTTCTAGTGAAAATAGAGAAATTCCACATTTTTTGAATTTTTCTCTCCGTACCGCAAAATTCACTTTATGAGTGAATCACTTTGAATTTTTTTTTTTAATTAAAATAATTGTAATGAAAAAAATGTATTTGCTGTAAATAAATTATTTAATTTTCTTTTTTAAATACGGATTTTTATTATAATTGTACGAGTTTTTATTTTTAAACAGAAATTTTTTTTCCGTAGCAGTCGAAAGTGTGGTTATGTCACTTATTTCGGAAAAATAATTAATTTACTATTTAAAAGAAAAAATGTTTGTTTTATTAATTATGAAATTTAGAAACGTAAACAATATTCCTGTTTATTTATGTAAATAATGTAATAAAAAGACAGTTTGGTTTTTCTCAAAATTTATTTCTTCTGATTTAATATTTATATTAATAATTAAATATTTAATTAAAAATCTTTGCCAGATTAAATTTTTTCTGATAAAATATGTATATAAATATATATAAAATTATTATGAGAATTGTAATTATGTAATTATTATTATAATTATGTAATATAATAATTATTGTTATTATTATTATATTAATATTATTTTAAATTGTAAATTTATAATTATAACTATTATTGTTTATAATTGTTTTAATTTAATTAGGATTTAAATTTATTCTTCTCCTCGTTTTATTCAACAAATAATGTTGCAGAGACATCTATAGACTGTATTCTGCAACATATTTATACCATTTCCCTTCTATTGAAATCGCCTACTCTTGGCTCCAAAATCCGATCGTCTTTTCTTTCTGTGAATTGCTTTTTCCGTGAATTGACAACATAACAGAATAAATACTATGAAGTGTCGTCAGCTTAAAACAATGAAAAGCTAATAAACTTATTTCTTTAATTATTTCATTACGTATTATTTATTAAAATCAAAATATTAATAATTTTATAATAACTACAATAATAAATGTATTATAATAATTAATATATTCTTATATTACACAATTTCTAATTAAAATTATTATTTTTTTGTTTGTTAATCGTAAATGAATATTTTAAAGATTATTTTTAATTAATTATTCATAATAAAAAAAATTAAAAATAAAATTATATTGTATATAAAAATATATTATGTATATTCTTGAATATATTCTTTAAATAATCGTAAGTTTCAACTAAAATTAAAAAGAATTTTCGTTAACAAAATAATAAATCATAGAAATAATTACATTAAAAAAATGTATATTTAATTTTGGTAAAAGTATTTTATAATTAATGGAAAAAAAAATTCAACACACATAATTTTTTATTTAAAATTCCAAACTTAAAAAAAATTATGTAAAATTTAGTATAATTATTTCAAATATAAAAAATTTTAATTAAATATTAATATTACTTTAATAAAATCCACAAAAATTTTATTTAAATTGTAAAATTCTTTTACAAAATTCTAGTATATGTTTTCTTTTAGTCTATAACCTCATGTGGTTATAATTTTTGCTATTAATCATGAAATATTTAGTTCTGTGAAGATTAATAAAAATTATTAATTTAATTTGAAAATAATTTATTTATTTATTCAAATAATTAAATTTAAATAAACAAAAATCACTCAATCAATTTTAATTATAATTTTGAACAATGAAAAATTAGATTATAATCAATCATAGTATTATAAATACAATTTAATGTAGAACTGAAAGTAGGTTAAAAAATTTATTAAATTTAAAATTAAATTTTTTGGTTAACTGTAAACAGTGGATTTTATTAGCCACTGTAAATACAATAAAGTGAACAAAATTTTGATCTGTATGTTTTCGAAAGCATCGAACAAACATAATTTAAACTATTTTTTATGAATAATTGTTAAATAAATAAATAATTAATAAATTGTTTATTAACCCATTTAGTCCCAAACGTCCGTTTTTTTAGTACAAGTTCGAGCTTCCCGTTCTACAAGTTCTGGTTTTAAAAAAAATTGGGACAAAGGTTTTCTTATGGATTTGTATCCATAATTTTTCAGTATCAGAAAAAAATTTCAATTTTGACTTAATGATAAAAAGTTATAATTATTTGAACAAAAAAAAACCGTTTTTTTAGTGTTTTTTTCTTTAAAAACAGATTATTTAATTGAAATCGGCTTGGGAAAAATCGGAAACATCAAAATATCGCGTCCGAAATGTTGGGACTATCAAATAGATATACTGCCAAAAACAATTTTTTTCAAATTTCAAAATGGCGCCTCAAAAATGGCCGCAAAAAATTGCAAACTTGGAAAAATAATTTTAAAAAATTTTAACACTACATTTTTTTTCTTTTATGCTTCATTTAAATAAAATAATGCTGCTTAAACAAAAAAAATTGTTATTTGATGTTATTTAACAATATTATAAACAATTTTTATAAACAATTTGAAAACTATGAGCCAAAGTGGATGTAAAAAATTTGTTTTCATCAATTCTCATTTTTGGGGGAGGTAAAAATGGATATTGAAAGTAAAAAACTTAATTCAAAATTATTTTGCATTGTTTAAGAATGTTATAAACAATTTTGCAAAACATGAAATAGAATGGTAGAAAATTCTTTTTTTATTTTATTATGCTCTCTGGTAATCAAAATGTTGCTTAAGGTTTAAACTTTCATTTTACATTATTTAGTAATATTTAAAAATGTTATAAACAATTTTTATAAACAATTTTCATAGAAAAAGAAGTTTAGAGTGGGAAAAAAATTTTGATTCTCTTTATTTGTTTGTTTGTCATTAGAAAAGATATGTTAAAGACAAATCTTTGTCTGTAATTATTTAAGATTTTTTTACAATGTTATAAACAATTTTTATAGAAAAAGATGTTCAGAGAAGAAACAAATTTTTTCTTTTTTTGTCCACTCTGAACATCTTTTTCTATAAAAATTGTTTATAACATTGTAAAAAAATCTTAAATAATTACAGACAAAGATTTGTCTTTAACATATCTTTTCTAATGACAAACAAACAAATAAAGAGAATCAAAATTTTTTTCCCACTCTAAACTTCTTTTTCTATGAAAATTGTTTATAAAAATTGTTTATAACATTTTTAAATATTACTAAATAATGTAAAATGAAAGTTTAAACCTTAAGCAACATTTTGATTACCAGAGAGCATAATAAAATAAAAAAAGAATTTTCTACCATTCTATTTCATGTTTTGCAAAATTGTTTATAACATTCTTAAACAATGCAAAATAATTTTGAATTAAGTTTTTTACTTTCAATATCCATTTTTACCTCCCCCAAAAATGAGAATTGATGAAAACAAATTTTTTACATCCACTTTGGCTCATAGTTTTCAAATTGTTTATAAAAATTGTTTATAATATTGTTAAATAACATCAAATAACAATTTTTTTTGTTTAAGCAGCATTATTTTATTTAAATGAAGCATAAAAGAAAAAAAATGTAGTGTTAAAATTTTTTAAAATTATTTTTCCAAGTTTGCAATTTTTTGCGGCCATTTTTGAGGCGCCATTTTGAAATTTGAAAAAAATTGTTTTTGGCAGTATATCTATTTGATAGTCCCAACATTTCGGACGCGATATTTTGATGTTTCCGATTTTTCCCAAGCCGATTTCAATTAAATAATCTGTTTTTAAAGAAAAAAACACTAAAAAAACGGCTTTTTTTTGTTCAAATAATTATAACTTTTTATCATTAAGTCAAAATTGAAATTTTTTTCTGATACTGAAAAATTATGGATACAAATCCATAAGAAAACCTTTGTCCCAATTTTTTTTAAAACCAGAACTTGTAGAACGGGAAGCTCGAACTTGTACTAAAAAAACGGACGTTTGGGACTAAATGGGTTAATATAACAATTTTTCATTAAAAATGTAATCAAATATTTATAAAAAATAATTAAAATTATGCTTGTTGAATGTGGAATTTGTAATTGAATAGAAACTTGACAGTCTCTTAGATATTAGTCTTATATTATACAGTATATAAATAAATAATTTATTATTTATTTAACAAATATTTATGAAAAATAATTAAAATTATACTTATAGAATGCGGAATTTATAATTAATGAACGTGAGTTTGCAAACAATTTCTATATTGATATTTAAAGGTCTAAATTTTGACAATTCCCTAGTACGTGTTTCATATTTAACGTAGAAATTGAAACATATTGTCCAATGATATAGTAAAAATATCATTAAAACTAAAATTTTACTTTAGCGAGCACTGTAACGTAACACATCTACTATTTAACATCAAAATCTTATCATCAATTTCTCTCAGTCTATTTCGAGACTATAAGATATACCAAATTGTTAATAATGAAAACTAAAGATCTATGCAACTGATTTTTTCATTAAAATTGTAGATATTGAGAAATTCTTAACGTAATTCACATAAAACTCTAATTTTTATAAAGCGATAACTTTTTGAGGAATGGATGTATACAAGCACCTTAACTCCGTGGTAGATGACGAGACATACCTCTCTCACGCACGACTTATCTCACAGAGTATAAGAATCAGTTCCCTAAACAGGCCATACACAATATTACATTTGTATAACTTAATTCATTATGTATGTTAGATAATTTACATAAGTTACACTATTTACGCAACTTACGTAAGTTATAAAAGTGATGCGCAAAGGAATTATTGTCATTACTCTAATGTCAAAATTTGCATATTTGCAATCTCAAAAAAATTCAATTTAATAATTATAATAAAAAAATATTTATTTATTTTATTAGCAGAAAAAAACATTTAAAAAAGATTGGTCGTTAACCTCAAATTTTTTAGTATAGAGAAGACGAAAATTATGATAAATAAATTGATCGCAAATTTCGAAAAGGGCTCAATTCGGTTTTTTAAATTTTTACAGGAGACACAAAAATCTGTTTATTTCAAACAACTTTAATTGAAGGACTATAATAACTATAATAATTATATAACTATAATAACTATAAGTTATTCTATGTAAAAAAATAATAAAAGAATTGTCATAAATAACAGAGAGTTGGAGAAAATTGATATTATATTTGTCAGAGTTGAGCCCTTTTCAAAATTCATAAAAAAATTTAATCGTTTTTATCATAAAAATATATTAATGAAATGTTTTACTATCGAGAAGCAATTTATTAATCTTTTTTAATTAATTTTAAAGTGAAATAAATCTATTTTGAACTCAAAAGCGTATATCATTACGTTAGGTAACAAACCATCTTAGGTTAAAAATAAAAGGAAAACACACTTTAATACATTTTATTGATGATGGTACCTCATACAAAATTTTGCTTTCAAGAATACATAAATGAATATGAAATAATGTATAAAATGCAAAAAAATTAAATTTGAAAAAATCCGAATTGAGAACTTTTTAAAATTCACGTAAAATATAATTATAATATACAGTGAAACTTCAATTTTCCGTCAGGCACGGGACCAATACCTTGACGGAAAACCAAAATGACTGATAGTCGAAGTTACAAGTGATTTGAGATTTTTATAACCTATACTTATCTATATTTTGGACTTTAACATGAAAACAAACAATTTTACAAAATAATTACACAATTAGTTTCAAATTTGTATTAAAAAAACGTGACATCTTATTTTTTATTTAAAAATTATTTTTTTAACAAAAAATCTGTGATTTTTGTTTGCTTCGCTGTTTTTGGAATTTATTCGTCGCATAAGTGCAAAGTCAATTTTTGAAAAAAAATGATCTTGGACAGTGACGGATAACCAAGGTAACGATAGACAGAAAATCGAAGTTCCACTGTAAAAGAAACATTAAAATTATTAACTTATCAATAAGAAATATTGTTAATTTCAAGCGTACACTGTAAAAAATTTAGGGAATTAACGGACTCGGAAGTTGGGAGTTAAATTTTTCAAGTTAAAAATCAACTCCAAAGGAGAGTTAATTTACAACACCCCTTCATCAACACCCGCGCGAGTTATTTTTTCCATGGGGAGTTAGCATTTGGGTGTTAAATTTTAACTCTCTTTATTTAACTCCCCTGGCATTAACTCCCCAATGGGTGCGACTTTTATAGAATCCCCTGGGGAGTTAAAATTTAACTCCCTTTTTTTACAGTGTACAGGAGAAGGGAAGCATATGTTTTTTTCTTTGTTGAATCGTAAATTGTAGTAATTAATCTTTTTCTTCAATTTTGTAGCTAGGGGCAAGATGGGGAGATTTGCAATTTCTTCCATATTATTAAATTTATGCTCTTTTAAGTACCCCGTCTTGCCTCACTCTCCCCTATAAAAAAAATTTGTACAATCAAAATGAAGAAAATAGACTTTAAACTTATTACTCGTGAGTTGATGGGGTCGCTGATCAAGAATCTGATGTGTTATTACACATATTATAAACTTAAAATGGTAGAATTAATATGACGGACAAAAAAATTTTTTTTTTATTAAAACTATATTTAATAGATTGTCCTCCAAAGTAAAAGTTTTCAAATTTTGTATATTATTTTTGTGTTAAGAACATATCGAAAAGTCTCACCTTCTTAACCCACAAAAAAATGTTGATGTTTTTTAACGACTCGAGTTCAACGTGTTATACCATTTAAATTTTTATTTGTGCATTATTTGTAAAAATCGGTAACGGATAACAGTTTGTCTAACATTAGAATATTTAAACAAATAACTATTTAACCATCAATTTATTTCTGATGTGTTGAAAGTTTTGGGACGATAAATCAATATATAAAGAGTTCTTCATGTCACTCGAGAACGACATTTTAAACATAATAAATTTGTGTAAAGTAATAATTCAATGTGAGTGTACCTCTTAAAGAGTTTACAAAGAAAGAAATCATCCGCAATATTGTCATCATTATTTTAGAGTTTGAAATCTGATAACAGATTCGTGCTACGCGCCCTAAAAAACCCTCTAAGTAACAAATTTTACCAAATTCCATCGGTTTTTTATTTCTTTATTTGCCATATTGGATCCGCCATTTTGAATTTAAAAAAACTAATATCAGATTTGTAATCAGCAACCGCAAAAACCCCCAAGCAACAAATTTCAAGAAAATCCAACAATTTTTTAAATTTTCGATCGCCATATTGGATTTGCCATTTTTAATTTTTTTTTAATTTTGTGGCCTAACCAATAGAAGCTCATTTTTATAGGATTTTGTCCGTAGAATACGAATTTGACCTTGAAAATATTGGATTGGCTCTAGTTTTTAATCAATTTACGTTTCCAATACACAAAATACGCACTTTTGGCATTTTTTGAATGAATGTACAACCATACACCGAAATAGTAAACCTGGACGCATGGCACCAAATTAAAGCTTAAACATTGCTCTTGAATATCCAAAAACAAAAATTTAATTTATGTACACTTTAACCTATAATGTCTAAAGAGATATACGCTGTTTCATAAATGTATTAAAAATAACATTACTTTTGACCATGTAAAGCAATTCAAGTAAAAATTAGTCTCTCTGGGGTTTTTATAATCGCTGCTTACAAATCTGCTACGAAATATAAAAATTACAAGTGTCAGACAAATTTTTAAAAATAATTTACGCTTTGTAGGATAAAAATGTAAAATTAAAAAAAAAATTCTGCCATATTGGATCCGCCATTTAGAATATTACAATCTGAATACAGATAAGTAAGCAGCAACCATAAAAAGCCCTAGAGAGACTAATTTTTATTTAAATAGCCTTTCATGGTCAAAAGTACTGTTGTTTTCAATAAGTTTATGGAACAGCGTATGTCTCTTTGGATATTATAGGTTAAAGTGTACATAAATTAAATTTTTTGTTTTTGGATATTGAAGAGCAGTGTTTATGCTTTAATTTGTCCCTACCCTACTGAAAGTAAAATGATAGAAATAGATAGAATTTTGGGGATAGAAAGAGACAAAGTTTTTTCTATCCCTTTGAAATAGCCACTTTGCAAACCCGAAATATTATACCTTTTTATCTCCACATTTCTATCTCTTTTTATACCCTATTATCCCCTATCTATATCTTTTTATATCTATGTACTTTTATCTCTTTTTATTTCTCTTTGTTGCAAATTTTTATCCTTTTTATTATATAAAGAATTAATTAACCAATATTATTAACAATATTCAAGACTTTATGAAGTATTACAATTTCAATTGAATTTATTATTTAAAAAAATATTTTTAGAGTTTTCGCACTTCTATTTATAACCTATTTTTAACAAATCAAGTTATTTATTTATTTGTTATGAAATTATTATTTATTGTTTATATCTATATTTCATTTCACATTATTAACCAACATTATACACATAACACTTAAAACCAAATTTGAAAAATCTGGCACTCAGCCACGCTAGCTTAGAAGATATTTTTCTTGAACTACCTTTTCACTTTTGGGACTGTATTGATCTCTTTTTATCCCTTACTTACTCTATCACTCTTTATCCCTCAGTTGAACTCTTTTCTATTGCAATTAAGGTAAAGGAATAAAAGTGATAAGTATTGTATGTACTGATATGTAATTGGGATTAGAAAGCAAAAGAAGAGAATAGTATAAGGGCTAAAAGGAGCATAATAAATAACAAAATTATTGAGATAAAAGAAGAAAAGGCCTTTTTCAATCGAATTGGAAAGAAATAGAGTGATATAGAATCGAGGGGATAAAAAAAGTATGGCATTAGAATGTAGTTAAGATAAAAAAAGAGAGTGAATAGTAAAAGAATTAATATAGAGATAAAGTAAAGGTTATTAAAAGAGATTGAGCAAAAGTAGGTGATGGAAAAAGATTGAATCGAATCAAGAGATGATAGACTAAGATTAAACCCAATGTGTAAATTGTGATGAGTGTGTACTAAGATTAAAATGTGGATAAAAAGAGAGAAGTACAAGGAAAAAAAGAATAGAACGGTATATACAACAAATGTTATTTATAAAGATAAGGAAAAAAGTAAATACTAAGATTCAAATTAGGATAGAAAAAGAATGAAGTAAATAGTAGAAGGATGAAATAAGGGTTATTAGAAGAGATTGAGAAAAAATATGAGATAAAAAGAGATTGAAAGGATTAAAAAAGGAAAAGCCTGGGATAAAGGAAGGTCATAAGCAGGGATCAGTGTGTTCTTGGATTAAAGATTAAATAGATTAAAGCAGCGAAAGGAAGGGAAGAAAGTAGATAGAAAAAGTATTGAAGAAGATAGTAAGAAAAATGTTATTCAAATAGATTGAGAAGAAGAGAAGATAAAAAGCGATAAAGTAAGGGTTATTAAAAGAGATTGAATAGAAAGGAAGATAGAAAGAGATTGAGGGGAATAAAAAAGGGATAGCCTGGGATAGAAGCAAGATTATTAAAAAAGATAAGTATATTCTTAGATGGAATTAGAGATAGAAAGAGATAAGTGTGGATATTGAAAGTATTAAAAGAGATGAAATAAAGGTTACTGAAAAAGATTTATACAGAAGGAGAGATAAAAAGTTATTGATGTTATAAAGTGGGGATAGACTAAGATAGAGAAACTTTATCTCTTTCTATCTCAGAGATAAAAATATATTCAAAGAGATAGGATTTATATCCCTTTACTTCCAGCAGGGTAAGCAGAAAGATTTATTGATTCGGTTTATGATTTAACATTCATTCAAAAAATGCCAAAAGTGCGTATTTTGTGTATTTGAAACGTAAATTGATTAAAAACTAGAGCCAATCCAATATTGTCAAGATCAGATTCGTATTCCACGGACAAAATCCTGTAATAATCGTCTGTAATATTTTAGGCAACATGCAGATAATAAATTTTTGTCAGCCTGTGTAATACATACATATATATATATATATATATATATATATATATATATATATATATATATATATATATATATATATATATATATATATATATATATATATATATATATATATATATATATATATATAACAATATTTAAAAATAATTGACTGTAGGAATTTATTTGAAAACTAAAATTATTTATTAGAGGTTACATTGATTATCCATAACTATTAAAAATAATTTCTTAATATTAATATTAAAAAATATTGAAATTATTATAAGATCTATTAATTTATTTCGATTTTATAATTATTAATTGAAAAAACAGGAATATCTGAAGAAATAATTAAAATATTTTAAGGTTTGTATTCTTTTTTAACCTTATAAAATTTCTTTTTTTACAAATATTAATTTTCTTTCCTTTAATTTATAATTGAATAACAGAAACAAACTTTTATTTTAAACAATAATCTTTTTTAGTATTTTACATTAATTTCAAATTTTATTTAACTAATTATTTCATTTTATTAAAATTGTTTAATCTTAGTAAAAATGAATTCTTTTGGAACCGATTTATTTGAAAAATCATTGAACGAAGCAAACATATTATGTTCAGTGGCTCAAGGTATATATTTCAAAATAATTTTATATTAATATATTAAGAAATTATATTACTTTTAAATTAATATTAAAGAAAAATGTCTGAATATAGATGAGTTCTGTGTGGAGAACACTAACACAATTAGTTTCTCGTGTAGGAAATTAATTTACAATGATACGTGTCCTTGCAAACAATCTTCTAGTAAGTACAAATATTAAAAAATCCTTAAATAATATAATATATATTATATTAACATCAAATATTTAAATTTTAATTATAATAAAATAAAGAATATTACTTTTTAAAATTTTTTCTACTCTTTCCATGAACAACCACAAAGATTAATATAGTTAATTTAAAAATCTCATCTACATACATATATTTGGTCCAAATAAAGACTTGTTAATAAAAATAATTTTACTATTATATCTAACGTTTCGATAATACTGTCCTCTTAAAAAAAAAAAAATATAAATAGATTTTTCACTTGAAAACTCTAAAAATGTCGAAAAAGTTTTTGTATATTATATTCTTAATCTTTTATTACCTAATTCTTTTTTAACAATTAAATTATTATGTTACAGTTTTTACAAGTACAATAATAGACGACCTGAGCTGTATTTGGGCGAAATTGAAATATTTTGATTATCTTTTGGAAATTTTGGAACTATCACGAAATTTATTCTATGAAATTAAAAAATTCTATTTGAAAAATGTACATTCTTCCAACGAAGCAAAACTTTACGAGATTTTGAAAAATAATGAATGTTTTGTGAAACCGATTGCTAATTTGTACGAAATATTGAAAGAAATTGAGTTACATATTCCCATTGAGAGAATCTATAGCATAGAAGAAAAAATAATTTTAAAAACTAAACAACTTGCAATGGGGTTTGCAGGTAAATTATATTAAAATTAAAAATTGTTAATTTTAAAAACAAAAATTTTAAAAACTGAAAAAATGAATTTTAACATAGTTGTATCAAATAAAAAATTATAAGCTATTGTATATTAGTTAGCCATATTAAGTCTAAATTATGAATTATTTAAATTTATTTTTAAATTCGAATTCATTAATCCCAAAAATACCTCTTGTGTGTAGATGACATATATAGAGGAGACCGGGGCGTAATAGAGCACTTTTTGTGGCTTAACTTCGTCATTCTTGCTTTAATAAAAATTTCATCACCTAGAAAACTTAGCCTAACATCTCAGCTTTCAACTAAAGAAAAGCACGCCCTAATATCACTTATACTTTTTTTTTAGAATAATGTTTTTGGAGAAATGCAAGGTGAGCCATTTCGCCTCGGGCCGGGGCGTAATGAATCACTACCCAGGGCGTATTGAAACAGCAATGAAATTATAATTTTGATCATAAGATATAATTTAATATTAACAATTTTGGTTTCTACTGTACATTTATAACAAAGAATATTGAAAATGAAACATATTTAATTTAAACTTTAAACATTTTCCTGCAATTTTCAAATTTTAAAAAGTTGTAGCGAAATGCAAAATTCATTTCCTTAAAAAAACTATTCTTCAGTTTTTTTTATAAAAGGTTATCTTTGGTACTTAGTAATATATAAATTACAAGAAATTAAACTTGACAGGATTATTTTATTAATATTTTAAATATAATAGGTTTTTTTTAATAGAATAAACGAGCCAATACGCCCAGGAGGTGTTTGTTCTTTAAGAACAAAAGTTTAAAGCTCAAAACCCGATATACAAACATTTTTTACAAGTAATTTTGAAAACGATATAACAAAAAAAGAAATACTTAAAAATTTACTTTCAAGCGTCAAAATAATTTTTTCTACCATATTTTTAACAATACTTTACCATTGACGTATTAATAGCCAATATTGGGACCACAGAAAAAACGTTAATCTAAATTTAAGAATATATTCTTGGCTCCTATTTAGGTATATTTTATTTTTAAATTAAGTATTATACTATTCTTAAAATGAGAATTTAAGATTAATTTAAGAATACAATATACTTAAATATGAGCCAAGAATAAATTTTTAAATTTACATTAACGTTTTTTCAGTGGAATCGTTTCTTTTTCATCGATTTATTATTGACAACTAATATTGGATTACTATTTTTATACTGGATGTGAGGTAAATAATTTTTGACTCTAAAGATAGAAAATAATAAACATTTCCATAAAATAATTAATTTAAAAAATTAATATTTTTAATAATAAATAATATTAATAAATAAAATAATTATTAATTAAATAAATTTATTATTTGATATAAGTTAATAATTTTTTTATTATTGATTTTTGAATAGCAGCCAATAACGGTTGCCAATTAATGTCATCAGCGTGGACATCCCACGATTTTACTATTAGAGGTCCATTATTGGGTAACAATAAGTTGTGATAATAAGTCTCGACAATAATTGGGACAATACTGGAACTGTTTGTTCCGAATATTGGGCCATTAATGCGCCAATGGTATATTTTTCCCATTGGGTAAGGTACATTGGGAAAAACGAACAGTTAACCTGTAGTTCATTTTTAACTTCTTGGTATCAAGTGTTTCTTTAACATCTCCTTTGGCGAGAATGACTTCATATAAAAAAGCGTGGCTATTCATTTGCATGGTGTCACATTAAACAATTACACTGGAAAATTCTTTTTTACTACAATAGGCTTCTTTTCTCGTGGCACGTTATATACTCCCGCTCAATAACTTTTGCCCACCCTACAGCGATTGAAGGCTTTACAAAAAGTTTTGTATTTTGTTAACTATTAAAGTTACAAAGTTGAAAAAAATATCATTAGAAAACTCATTTCCTGACCTTTAACACTATATAAAATTGAAATTAAAAAAAAAAAAATTTTAATGAGTAAATAATGTTATTGCAAAACAAAATTTTTCGTTTTTTTTTTTTGTTTTTTTTCAAAGTGATACAGTTTCATTGGAAATCATCGCATTTTAATGACAAATATATCATTGGAAAGGTAGTTTTATCACCTTTAAAATCCACTTTTTAGAATTTTTTTACGATAATTTTTAAGAAAAATCTAATCTTTTGTTTAAAAAATTAACCATTTTTTCAATTGTTGATAACTCAAAAACGGTTACTTCAGGAAAAAATTTTGAGAACATGAATTGTTCCTTTTTGTGTATAGAATTGAAAAAAAATTATTAAAAATTTTTTTTGAAAAATTTTTTTTTAACATTTTAAAAAAAAAAATTTTTTTTTTAAATTTTTTTTAAACATTTTTTTAAAAAAAAATTTTAATTTTTTTTATTTTATAGTTGTTATTGTTTAATCCGTTTACAAACAATGAAATTCATAAATAGTTTATCAAAACTTATTTGAATGATTGCTGATTTAAAATTATAGAAAAAATTGAATAAATAAGAAGAAAATATGTTTGCTTATGATAAAAAGTGTAAAAAACGAGTTTCTACAATAACAACTATAAAATAAAAAAAATTAAATTTTTTTTTTCAAAAAATGTTTAAAAAAAATTAAAAAAAAAAAAATTTTTTTTAAAATGTTAAAAAAAATTTTTTCAAAAAAAATTTTTAATAATTTTTTTTCAATTCTATACACAAAAAGGAACAATTCATGTTCTCAAAAATTTTTTCCTGAAGTAACCGTTTTTGAGTTATCAACAATTGAAAAAAATGGTTAATTTTTTAAACAAAAGATCATATTTTTCTTAAAAATTATCGTAAAAAAATTCTAAAAAGTGGATTTTAAAGGTGATAAAACTACCTTTCCAATGATATATTTGTCATTAAAATGCGATGATTTCCAATGAAACTGTATCACTTTGAAAAAAACAAAAAAAAACGAAAAATTTTGTTTTGCAATAACATTATTTACTCATTAAAAAATTTTTTTTTTAATTTCAATTTTATATAGTGTTAAAGGTCAGGAAATGAGTTTTCTAATGATATTTTTTTTAACTTTGTAACTTTAATAGTTAACAAAATACAAAACTTTTTGTAAAGCCTTCAATCGCTGTAGGGTGGGCAAAAGTTATTGAGCGGGAGTGTATATTAATATCCTAATAAGATAACTTTAATGTTGCAAAGAATGAAATGTTTTCTTAATATTCAAGCTATTACTATATTCAACGTGACTAATTAATACATTTAATTATTATAACAGATGAAGATAATGAATATCAGGCATGTCTTGAAGTTTCATCATCAGAATAATATTGTTCACCAGGAAACCAGTTTATAGTTAGAAATATTTTTTGTTTTGTTACTCCAAAAAAATACAATTTATATTATAAATTCTCTATTCAGAAAATAATAATTTCAAAACCAGCAATATTTTCTGATGTTAAAAAATGTTATAAATAAATAAATATGATTACATTTATTTGATGAATGAAATAATTTACTTTATAAATTTATTACCCAGGGAAAAAACTACGTATAAATCCGGAATAATTGAATTTAACCTAAAATTTTTTCTAAGGTGGCATTACATAAGAATAGTATGATAAAAGTATATTGACGGATAAATATATATCATATATTGCTTTTCAAAACAAATGAACATTAATAAATTATTAAATAAGAAAAAAGCTATCAATTTTCCGAATCAAATAGTAACAAATTATGGTAACAAAAAATAACAAATCAAATGGTATATTTATAGCTTCTTTCTCATTTAATATTTGTAAACTAAATGATAAATTCACTTGCTATAAATTAATAAATTATATTAATTTTAGGTTTTTCAGTACAATGCTTATTTCGATAAGTTTTGTATTCTTAAACTAGTAAACATAAAAATTTTGCAAAGTACATTTTGAAAAGGTTATTTCATGCTCTTTCGATTGAAAATAAGCATTTTGAAAATTCTTTTGACGTGAAATCGCTCTAATATAACATAATAGGTTTTGAGATATAAAATAGTAGAGAGCGGGGTTTAACGTGCCAGGAGTGAAAAGTGCTGTTTAATTATATCACAAAAACAAAAAAAATGGTAGTAAAATGCAAATGAAGGAAGTACTGTTTTGGATAACCAATACTTCTCTCATTTGAATTTTATTAAGAAATAAAAACTTTTTTTGTTTTTGAGATACATAGTAAAAAGAAAGTCTTATTTTCAACAATAAAAGGTACCTTAATTTAAGATGCTACATTTTTAAGACAGCTTTTGTTTAATTTCAAATCTTATTTTTTTGGCGCATTAAAAGAGCAAAAGCTTACAGAATATCAACAAAAAATGAGCTGAATTTAAGCCAATCATGTTGAAAATCAGCAGTTCTATACTTAATTTAAAAAGTAGAATTGTAAATTCAGATTTCTTATCCTTTTTTTACGCAAGCCGAGTTTAAATTAAGACTGGTATTACTTTCAGGACTTGTTTAATTTCAGACAGTATTTAAAATAAGATTAATTTTTTACTGTGTATAATTAAGTAGCACTTTTAAACCATGGCATTTTCAACCTGCTGTCCCTATAAATAATTAATATAAAATAATAAATAATAACAAATCATTAAAGTATTTTAATTAAATTATTGGTAAATAAAAATATTTATAACAAAATTTATAATATTCTAAATTATAAGATTACTATGATTTTTTAAAATAATTATTTAATTACTTAAATTTTATTGCTTGTTTAAACGTTTCTTTGAATCATCATTGAGATACAATATTTACGCATACATTCTTACTTGCTGCCTTTAAAAAAATTCTACAAGTGAAGTCAAATATGTGTCCTTTCCTGCGTTAAAGAGTTAATATAGTATTTAACTGAATATTTTTTTAAAATGTTATTCTATTTCTAATAAAAATTTTTATAATTAAGTAAACTAAAAAAATTTTAACGTTTTAACTGAAATGATATAAAAACATTGTTCAGAATAGGGAACATTTAATTGAGTTGAAATTGTTAATTAAATAAAACAAGTGGATACGTTTAAATAATATAACAATTTATTTTTTATTTCTTGACGTTTCGGTTGTGAACAAATATGCAACGCGTAACTGACAGTTTATTTAAAAAATGTTTTACATGTTGTTCTGTTGAGAGCAAAATTGTTTCTGGTTACAAAGTACTTAAAACGTAGTGTTGGAAAAATTGAGAAAAAGTAGGGGTAATGCATGTATGGTTGACTAAAAAGGTGTTGGTAAGGATGGTTTATAATTGGTAAATTCAGGTATAAATTGCGAGTAGATGGAATGGTTGATTTTTTGGGTTTTATGAGACGGTTCGGTTTGTACGTGAGAATATTTAGTTACTTCGTCTTAAAGGTTTATAGTAATAAAGCAATATATAATATTTGTATTTTTAAGAATCAGCATAATGTGTTTGCAATTTAGAAAGATACATTTTACAACTGTGCAGATGTTTAGATGGTTTTTCCTTTTTTTAAAAATTTGTGTATACCAAAAAAAAATAAAATTACTTTATTACAGTCTTTGGGCTAAACAAACATTATTTCTAAACATTTAAAAATATAAATAATTGAAACAATAAGTCACGTCATTAGCGCAAGTGGATTTCTTTTCAGTTAAATATCTCACTTATATGTACATAAGTGGATTTCATCATTGCTGGGCTAGTGATAGAGCGCCGATGGTCAGATATTTAAATTTCCCAAGACTGGGTCGACTCTCGGACCAATAATGGAATAATCAAGGCAAATTTTATCAAACTTTAATGACTAAAGACAAATGTCAATTATATGACGAATATCGGCCCAGTAATTGCACATTAAAGGCAAAAATGTTGTATTTTTGATAGGAAATTATAATTGCCAGTAATGGGACGTAGTACTAAAAAAAATTTAGGCTATTGGCTGTACTGGTTTTCTTAAAACGCCGGAACAAGTCTTTTCCTACTGAACAGCACGTTAGGCGTCTTTTTTCTAGACAGTAGACTTACTTTTTCTGTTCAACCGCCGTGCCGATATAACTGTTTCTCTAGTCAACAAAACAACGCATGCCCTGAAAAAGTACGTCTACTGTCTAGATCAATTTTTATCTCTGATTGCAAATTATAATTGCCAGTAATGGGAGGTAGCTCGGCCCAATAACGGCACATTAATGACTAAGATTTTTTTATCATTGTTGACAAATTATAATTGTCAATAATGGAACGCAGCTTAGCCCAGTAATGTTACAATATAGGGAAGTGTAATGTAGCTTATAAAACCTTTTTGCTTCCTTAATTTCACGTCATTGTAGCACAGTAGCTACACACAGAGCACAGAGTGTTAGGCTTTGGTGCGGAAGGTCTAGGTGTCGATCCCCGCAAACGAGAAGAATTTTTCAAATGTTTCTAAGTTTGCGTTTAACTAACCTCCTTAATTGAGGATTTTCAAGGGAAGAAATCATGAATCCATTAAACATGGCACATATTTTGTATCACGGCAAAATTTGACCCCAAAATTTTTTAATCAACAAAAATTTTTATTTTCAAGTCTTACTATGATTACTTTATGTTTTAGGGGTCGCTGAAACCAAAACTGAAGTTCATTTAACCCTATCACGTAAGGGTTTTGAGATAACCTCAAAAAAGAAGTCAAAATTTGACCCTAACATTTTTTAATCAACGAAAATGTTGTATTTTTATGTTTGTAAAAAAAAAAGTTTAAAAATTTGTCCTTGATTAAAAAATTTTGGGGTTTTGGGGGGTTCTGAAAACAACTGGAGCTTATAGCTTTAAACAGACTGCAGATTCAGCTTCAGCGACCCCAAAAACATTAGACAGTTATAGTAAGACTAGAAAATATATTCTTTTTATTTTCAAATTTTTGGTTTTTTTATGTTATCTCAAAACCCTGACGTGATGGGGTTACATGAATTTCAGTTTTAGTTTCAGAGATCCCAAAAACATAAAGTTGTGGTAGTAAGACTTAAAAAAAGTACAAAATTTTCGTTTGATTAAAAAATTTTGGGGTCAAATTCTGTGTTTTTTTGAGGTTATCTCAAAACCCTGACGTGATGGGGTTAAAATTTTAATGAACTTCAGTTTTGGTTTCAGTGACCCCAAAAACATAAAGTAGTGGTAGTAAGACTTAAAAATACAAAATTTTGTTGATTAAAACATTTTGGGGTCAAATTTTGAGTTATTTTTTGAGGTTATCTCAAAACCCTGACGTGATAGGGTTAAATAAACTTCAGTTTTGTTTTTAGCGACCCCAAAAACAGAAAATCATTAATAGTAAGACTTGAAAATAAAAATTTTTGTTGATTAAAAAATTGTGGGGTCAAATTTTGATTTATTTTTTGAGGTTATATCAAAACCCTAACGTGATGGGTTTAAATGAACTTCAGTTTCGGTTTCAGCGACCCCAAAAACATAAAATAGTCATAGTCTGATCAAAAGCTTAGAGAATCAATTTCTTTTGTGTGCCAGTGTAATTAGATTCTCCTAAGCAATTACAAAATTCTTTTTGTAAAATATAACAAATCTTATATTTCTCATTGCATGGTAATAAAAATAGAATTTTTATCTTTAATTAATTGAAGTTGAAAAAATGTATTTGTAAAATATAACAATGAAGAATTTTTTATTAATTTTTTCAATTTTCATTTCTGTTATATTTTACAAACCTATTTTTTCATTTGTATTAAAAAACAATTTTATTTTTCTATCACAAAAATTTTAATTTTTTAATTTTCATTTCTGTTATATTTTCAAAATCTTAAAATCATACCGTAATGATACTGACTCAAAATTTGTTTAAACAAATTAATAAAAATTATTAAAAGCTGCTAACATTAATTTATTATTTAAGTAAAAAATTAAGATAATTTTGTACTTGACTTTTTTTCCTTAGTTGCATTTTATTCACAAAATTGTTACAAACAATTTATGCTTGATATCACTCAGAGAAAAAGTTTATTTCACTTAACCAAAATGTTTAGTTAACCTATTTTATTTGTTACGATAAAACAATTTCGCTGATTTAAATAAAAATTTGGTTCATTCTAATAAATACGTAATATTTGTTTGGCTATCCGAAAGAAATTTTTTATTTGAAGGTGTTTGTTTTATTTTAAAAAATTTGTGTTTTGAATAGAGAATATTATTTAGTTGAATACAATTTGTTTGACACAACACACAAATATGTTTGATTCAACCAAATCATTTTATTTGAGTCAAACAAAAATATTTGCTTTTCTCAAAAAGTACATGTGTGAATTTAAAACTGGCGGTCTCACTTGTCTACAGTCCGCATTCGCGTCAAATTTATTAGTTAAATAGGTAAATCAAAAAAACAAAATTATAAGTATCAATTAAATAATTGCATTGTGTTCATTGTAAGGCTTACTGCATTTTTAATTTGTACCAGTGAGAAGAAAATTTTTAATACAGTTTTATGAAGTATTTAGTTGGTTGTTTCGAATAAACTTTTTTCTAGTATATACATATTATTGGTTAATTTATGATTTATTATAATTATATATACAGAATTACCGTAAGACAGGCTAATTTCGCTCATGTAGGGTAAATTCGCTCATCACACCCAGAGAAAATTATTATTTAAACCAAATATATTTTATTTGACTTAAAGAAACGTACATATATTTGTCTCAGAACCAACTACAATTTTTATTTGTTTTAAATAAAATTTATATTTGTCATAAATAAAAGATATAATTGAGATAAATAAAATTTTATTTAAACTAAATAAAATTTATTTGAAACAAATAAAAAGTCTAGTTGGTTCTGAGACAAATATACAATTTCTCTGGGTGCAGATATCTATTTTTTAAAATTCGATAAACATACTTTTTAGACAGAAATATTTAAGATTTACAATTATTTTGGTTAATATAAATAGTAAACTTTAATTTAAAATTTATTTGCAGCAGATTCATTGATAACTTTCAATGACAAATTATATTTAAACCACAAGTTAGTTATAATTTTCATAATGAACGAGTAGTATGAAAACGTACGAAATAAAGCTTTATTTGAAAAATTTTAAGTTAAATCTTTCTGAACATTACATTTCCTGTATCGCCAACATGATTTTCATAAAGCACAAAACTGAAAGCAATAAATAGATTCTGCAAAAAATCAATTTAAAAAAAATTCAAATTTGTATTGTAAATACACTCAGGAAATAAGTCTACAAAAAAGATGTTTGGGGCTGAATGTTTTAAGTATGTTATTTATTTTAATTTATAATTCGATTTTTTTTAATAATAGTACTCTTATAACTGGAAATTAAACGATTTAAAACGGTTTAAGCACTAAACTGTCAAACTTAACCTTATTTTTTATGGTTATGAGTACGTTTAATTGAATGATTGAATATAAATACTTATTGATAAAACAATATTAAATATGTATTCCAATAACTTTGGACATTGTTCTTAATTTTTTTTTCTTTATTGATTCTAAAGAATATTTAGTTTTATTTTTGCAAATTATAATATATTTTGCCAAAATAATAATGATGATTATAATAATAATAATAATAATAATATGCTGTAATAGAAAAAAAAGAGTTAGAGATTATATATTTCAGTGCCAATATTTATTTTCATCGTTTCCCGAAGTTATTTAAAGAAGAATTGAAAAATTGTGCGAAATTAACCTTTTTTACGGTATATATTAAATTATAAATTAACGGATAATATGTACTAGAAAATATTAAATTAGGAAATTCAAACATTATTAGAGGAAAATAAATAACAAAATTAACCAAACAAAAAAATTTATTTAAATCAACTAAATACGTTTAACTAAAACTATTTATTTAAATCAAACAAATCTTTTCTCTTAAAATAAACAAATTTTTTGGTTATATAAAATAAAAATATTTGGTTAAGTGTAATATCCATTTGGTTAATACAAATAAACGTACACTACCGGTCAAAATTGAGAGACCACCCATTTTCAGATGATTGAAAAACATTTTAAAACAAAAATTGTATGGAACCTAAAAATTTTATTATTTTTAATTTTTAAAAGATGTTAAAATTTTGAAGAGAACAAGATGTTTTTAGAAGTCATTTGGCCGATATTTAATTTAGATATTTTTAAAAAATCGTCATTTTCAATTTTTTACAAAAATTTGAATAACTTCTAAAATAATGTACGCTTTTTAATGATCTTAGGCTTATTTTAAAGGTCATTTGTTACATTATAAGACTTACTTATAGGCATTAACGTGTAATTTGTTTCTTAAAAAATACAGGCCGTCAAACTTGGACCAAAAAAATTTAAAAAATTTGGAACATTCTTATTAACAGAAATATAATTTTTAAAAATTCAAGCGTATTTTTTTATTAAATTTTTCTTGAAAAATCTACACCATATGATGTTTTAAATAATTTTTAGAATAGTTTTTAGTACAGAAAAATTGTTCCTTTTAAGGGTTTCAAATTAAATTCTTTAAAAATATTTTTAAAGCGAGAGAATAGTATGTCAAAAGTATCAATCAGGGTGTAAGACAACTCAAAATTTTCCCAATTTTGTCAGGAATTCGCCCATATAGATAAGTCCAATAGTGTCAAAGTGGTCCCTTTTCATGTAAACGTCCACAATTAATTACATTTCATTGTACAGCAACATGATTTTTAAGAAACATCAATTTTTTTAAAGTGAAAATTTTTGGTCTATAATTGATTTTAATTCTGTTTAATTTTTTTTGAAAAAAAATTTGTTAGAAAAAAGTAAAAAAAAATTTCTGTGAATTTTTTAAAGTCTATCAATCCATTTCGAGATATTTTTATGATAAATATACCTGGTAAATTTTAGACAAATTCGTTAAAACTTCTTCGAGTTATCGTGTTACAAAAATCGGGATCCACACACGCATACATACATACATCTGGACAATTGAGCCGCCGGATAGTATAACCACGTATAAAATTTAATGGACATTTTAGATTGCCTTTGTCGCGCAATAAATAAACTTAGAATTTTTTTATTTTAAATTACATTTTATTAATTTTCTGTAATAAAGAAATTTAATAAAAAATTTTTTGAAAAATATATTTGTGTATTTCATAGGCCAACTAAAATTACCATCAAAATTTTATGCATGGTTGTACTATCCGGCGGCTCAATTGTTCAGGGTTTTATATAATAATCCCGTATAGAAGAAAATTTGTTAAAATGATTTTTAAAAATTTTGTAAATTAAACGACTACAAAGCTTCCTCACAAGGAAGCAAAAATGAGAAAAAATAACTGAAAATGGGTTTTTCTTAAATAACTTATTAAAAAAATTAATATTTTGTTGTTGCTAAGGAGTCATTTTTGTAAAATTTTATTCGTTTATTGAAAATTAAAAGGAAAAAAAATGTTAGTAATTTTATTTTTAAAGTTAAAAGATATGGAATAGTCATAAAAAAATTAGGGGTCGTACAATTGCCGTCGGTAGTGTATGTTTTTGATACTTTTATTTTTTATTAGATATTAATTCTGAATTTGTCCTTCTTGGGAGATTCGTCTGTGGATGCTTTTGTTATATTTCTGCTTAATATTCTATTAAATTTTCATTTTAACTACAATTTAATGTACATTTTTGTTTTTAGCTTAATTAGAATTCAAAATGTCTGGCTTCACGATCAAAACAATGGATGAAAAGGATTTCGAGATTCGATATATTGAAAACAAAAACAGAGCTGTTTTCACTACTAAACCCATTAAAAAAGGATGCACAGTAATGGAGTATATTGGTGACTTAATAACAAGCGAAGAAGAAATCAACCGACGTGAAATTCGTTATTCTGAAAACAATTTAGGATGTTACGTCCTAGATTTTCTTTATAAGGGCAAAAAGGCATTCATTGATGCCACCGCAGAATCTCCATTTGAAGCGCGTCTGATGAAACACTCAACTCGACCTAATCTCATACCTTTTTTACGTATTGTAAACGTCAAACCTCGAGCTTTTTTCAAAGCCAAATATGACATTCTGGAAAATACAGAACTTGTTTGGGATTATGGAGATCGAAGGAGAGCAATTATGGAACATAACCCGTGGTTAAAACCAACAAAAAAGTCTGCAGGTATTTATTTGTCAAAATTAAGGGGGGATACTACTTTACATGATAGAACAAATCGATGTTTTTTATACACTGAGAGAAGTCCGGGAACTAATACGTCCCGTGCGAGCCTTGAGTGGTACTTTTGAATGTTTTTATGTGAACCCTCGAATCGGAACGTCTGAAGCCCCGATGCGAAACGTGGAACGTCCCGAAGCGAGAATACGCAGAACTTTCAGTTTTTGCCACCAGTTGTTCTCTCATATGCGAGAACAATGTTTGACTGGATTCGGGGCGTCTCAGCACCAGATTCGGAACAACTCAAATGCGACAAGCATAGTAGCGCATAGCGACGTCTAGCAGGAACTATTACGCCTCGGACTTCTCTCAGTGTATCTGCAGGAAAAACATTCAAGAATATGTATCTGAAGTTTTAAAGATATTGATTTTTAAAACTTCAGTTACACATTCTTGGATGTATTTAAGTAGGTATAGTTCAAGTTTTTCGTTAATTTTTGTCGAGTGCAAAACGTTAACCCTGGGTGTTTGACAACCATATTCAAACTTTGCTGTAAAATACGAATTTTGTTATAAATACGTATCAAGCGGTTTTCGAGGTCGCTGATCACAAATCTGATGTCCATTTTTAAAAATTCAAAACAGCGGATCCAATATGACTGACGAGGATTTAAAAAATTAATCCAAACAAAATAAACATTTGTAATACATATTAATCTGATATGGTGGACAAGTTTTGAAAGAATTTGTCTCCTTATAGAATCCATCGCTCAATTTATAGATTGTTCACTACATAAGTTCTTGAGATATTTTCTATTTTTTTAATCACAAACCAAATTGACGAAGAGATCAAAGATTTTCTGGTCTCTCATATGTTAATTTTTCCTAAGAGAAAACTGACGCTTTCTTCATACAAGATCAACAAGCGAATGACTTTTTCTGCCTGTCGTCTGCTATCTAAAATTAGTACTTTTATGCACTAGGAATAAAAAGTATCGTAAATAGGGTAGATGCACCGTTTTTGGCCATGCCACCGGTTTTGGCCAACCACACACTTTTATTAATTTTACTAATATTCTGTTATTTTCACTGTATATTTTTTTTATAAAACTTTATTTCTCAATTAATATTCTTGACAAATCTATTGAATGTTTATAATAATTGTACTTATTATTTATGAAAATAAAGTAGTTTCAAAAGGGTATTGACAAACGGCCAGTTACTAAAAGTAAACCTTAAGACAGCGCACAAAATAAAATCGCTAATATCGTCTTTAAAGGTAATAATAATATAAATTTAAAGGTCATTAATAAGAGACGTTTAAATTATTCAGTACATATAAAATAATTTGTTTAAACCTTTTTATTTAATAAATAACAGGGTGGCAAAAACTGAAACAACTTTTTGTTCATTTATCTAGTTTTGGCCATACATGGACAAAACTGGATATGACAAGCTAGTTTTGGCCACCTCCTTAAAAAAGTTTATTGACATTATTCATGATTTACACGAAATTAATATTATTTGTCAAATATAATACACATCATATTTATTGAATTATAATTAATAATAATTATTATTGTTATTATTATTATTATAATTTTATTAATACTAAAATAAAATAAAAATTTATACGTTTATATAAACAAATGTCTATAACCAAAAATATTTTACATAAATTAAAAGAAAAATTTATTGCAATATAAAATAATAATTAAAATATACTATAGCCTACTAGATTCTAGTAATCTGAAAAATGTGAGTACAAACAATTGTTTTTTAGAATCATTAAAATAATATTGTTTTAAAAAAATATTATGTAGGTATCGATATAATATAATATAAAATGTAATAAAAAAACATAATATAAAATATTATGTTATTAAGTTAAAATACTATTTTGTGTAAAATATTAGTTACTATTTACTTTTATTCCATGCCTGCGTGAGTCTTATATTAGTTTTTAAAACTGGCTAAAATGGTGCCAAACTGTTGCCATAAATGGAGCGAAAGTGACCAAAACTGTCAAAATTTACATTTACATATATTTATTAATTTATTACATCATTAATATTTTTTTAATCTTTAAAAACAAGAAATTCTGAATCTAAGAATGATAATTAATCTATTAACAACTTTCGGTGTCTCATTTTTTATAATTAACATAAGTAAAGATGACCTAAAAAGTAATAAATTTCTTAAAGTGGCCAAAACTGGTGCATCTACCTTAACAAGGGAACACAGGCAGCCATTTCAAATCTGATTAATATTTTGAAACCTCGTTCGCCATATTGAATCCGCCATTTTTAATTTTTATAAACGGACTTCATATTCGTAATCAGCGACCTCGAAAAACCCCAAGTAACCACATTCAAACGAATCTGATTAATTTTTTATAATCTCGTCCGCCATTTTGAATTTTTAAAAACGGACTTCAAATTTGTAATCAGCGACTTCGAAAATCCTTAGGCGTACATTGTTCTAGTAATGTAGTTGAAAAGAAAAAATATACGTCTGAAAGGGTTAAACTCTGTAGGTTAGCCAAAATCTGGACCACGTTTGCTCAATGGTTGTTAAAATTCTGAGAAACGCAGTTTAAATGGAATAAATTTTCTTAGTGGGACAAACTCTGGGCTTCCAAACCTTGACCTATGAAACGTATTTTGAATGACATAAATTTTATTGGTTGGACAAGTTCCAGGTCACGGTTAACACTACGGTTGTTGAAATCCTGAAAAACGCAGTTGTAATGACTTAAACTTACTTGGATAGTTAAACTCTGGGCCACGGTTGGCCTAACGGTTTTTAAAAACCCTGAAAAACGCAGTTTACATAACATAAATTTTCTTGGTTGGGCACATTTACACACAAAAACGTTTTATTTAAATGTAGTCGTACAGTCTTACGGAATTTAACCCCTTCGCTGTTTGGAAAAATATTTATTTTAGTGACCCAAAATGTCGATCAAAATCTTTTCAGTTGTTATATTACTCAAAAATAAACATTACTTAACAATTATTTATTTATTACTATTTTTAGTATTATTTACAACTATAGTATGCGAATAATGATATAAAAGAATTTATTTTATAATTTAAATAACAAATTTCTATTTTTTGCTAAAATTTACATGACCCAACGTTGGGTCGGAAACAGTGTGGGACATCTTTTTTCAGAACCCAACGTTGTGTCGGAATCAAACAACGGGCTAAAATGTTTTGCGAGTCAGTACACTCTAAATCAAATTCAGTATAAAGCCGAAAGCTGATGACAGAAAGTTAGCTACTGTCGGTAAAACAGTCTGACGTTATCTGCTTTTATCTCGTACAAAACTCAAATTGTGCTTAGACCTTTAAGTGGATGATTTTGATTTAAACTGCTTTCTGATATAGGATACTTACTTTTAGTCCGGGAGCTGGCGACCAAATCAACTATCTTATTTTATACAGGATGAAAATTTGAGAAAAGATAACTCTATACACGAAAATTACAGAAACTCATGTCTGGCAGTTCGGTGCTGGGGCGGCGGCGGAGGAAGGGGGAAAATAATGGAAAAATAACGTAACCTTTTCTCATTTCATACCGAAAAAAACCTACAGAAATAGAAAGTTTACTCCCAAATAAGTGTAAAAAGTCTCGTCTGTCAGTTCTGGGTTGGGGCAAAGTAGGTCTGGCAGCCTTTCGAAAATACGAAAAATAGTTCAGACAGAAATTTTTTTTAGCCTTTTCTCATTTCATACCTAATAAAATCACCAGAAATCAAAAGTTTACATTTAAACAAGAGTACAAATGCCCGTATGGCAGTTCTGCCAATAGAAAGCAGGAAAAACGCTCCAAAATCGAAAAATTTCTAATGCATTTTTATTGAGCTTTTTTATTGCAGTAGAATTCCAATCCCAACAAAAACATCTATGATGCAAAAACTTCCGCCAAGTAAAAGATTTTGTAATTG
The DNA here is from genome assembly GCA_032873175.1 of Leptopilina drosophilae. Taxonomy (NCBI): domain Eukaryota; kingdom Metazoa; phylum Arthropoda; class Insecta; order Hymenoptera; family Figitidae; genus Leptopilina; species Leptopilina drosophilae. The sequence continues at coordinate 42,322,367 of CM065483.1, forward strand.
TCCAAACAATTAGGGAAATAAAAGTTTACCAAGTAAAATTTATAATTAAAATTTTAACAACGATTTATTTTAAATATTTCCTCTCCTACACAAACCGAAGTACATATTGCAGTTGAAAAAAATAACCCGAGATTAGCTGCTGATATTGCACATTGAGGCTTAATTACATTTCCGAATTAAGTCAATGTTCTTCCTTGCATTTTGAATTGTAACAAATAAAATTAACTTTATAATTAACATTAACAAAAAACGAAATCCAATTATTCATCATAATAAAAAATTTCTATATCAGCAATTTAAAAATCTTGGCGTCAATTCTTTTATTAATTACAAGTTAAAAGCATTAGAAGTTTAGTCTCTGCGTTTGTCTAAATGTCAAAAAATTCAATTTTTTTGAGAAAAATCAAAATTTTTCAAAAAATAGAGAGTGCATTAAAATTTCCAGAAATATATATCGAGATTTTAACATAATAAATAATATTCTACAAGATCTCACATAACCGTTTAGAAGTTTATTCTCTGCGTTTGTCTAAATGTCAAAAAATTCAATTTTTTTGAGAAGAATGCAAATTTTTCAAAAAATACGGAGTGCATTAAAATTTCCAGGAATATATATCGAGATATTAACCCAATGAATAATATTCTAGAAGATCTCACATAACCGTTTAGAAATTTAGTCTCTGCGTTTGTCTAAATGTCAAAAAATTCCATTTTTTTGAGAAAAATCAAAATTTTTCAAAAAATAGAGAGTGCATTAAAATTACCAGAAATATGTATCGAGATTTTAACCTAATTAATAATGTTCTAAAAGATTTCAGCAATCTATTTAGGTGTTAAGGGGATTTGAACCTTGATGACGTCACAAATGACAAATTTTAACATTGAATTTTGGCAGACGTGTCATTTTTACAGTTATGAATATTTTATGTTGAAAATTTGCAGAGAAGTTATAAATAACATACTCTTGAGGTGGTGGGTGCTTGTTTTTAAAAATTTTGTTGAAAAAAATTTTTTTAAACAAATTAAAAATTGTACATAGTGAATGAGCATGGTAGCCTACCGTCAGGCGCCCCAGTCCCATGAGGTGAGCATTTTGCATATTTTTGAAATTTTTTTAGTAAATTGAAGTTTAAAATAAATAATAAAATGAGAAAATTGTTAATTTTGAATAATTTTGTATTAAATTTAGCGTGAATAATGAAAGTAAACAAATATATTGAAAAATTAAATGGGAAATATATATAGGGGAGAGTGGGGCAAAATGGGATGGTATAAAATTACCATATAAAACGTGGAATATTTTTTCAAAATTTGTTAAATTCTTGTTGTAAGAGATTATAAATACAAAAAAAAGTAAGATTCTTTATTATTATGAGAAAAAACAAGTAATATTTATTAGAATTTAACAAAAACACATCAATAATGAAAATAATATCGATATATCGATAGTGAAAACATCAATTCCATGATACCCCGAAACAAAAATATCGATTTTTCTGCGGAAAGTTGTTAAATATGCCATAATATAATGTTTTTAAGTAGTTCAATGAATATTAAATACTACTTTGTATGGTCCAGCACAAAGGTACCCCATTTTTGCCCCGCAGTGCATATTACAACAAAATGTAATGTTTACAAATTGTTGTAAACAATTTAACAATCCATCCTATTGGAAATTACTCTAGAATAAGTGCTTGAAAAAGATCCCACACTTGCCAATTTAAATAAATTATCCCAAAAAGTTTTATAAGCACTTTAATTTCGAAAAAAGTCGGTATTTTTTTTGCTCAAAACTTTAAAGTTGTATAACTTTCAAAAAAAATTTTTTTCATAGCGTCCTCATAATTAATAACATTTTCTTATCAATATGAATAATAATATATATCGAGAATAAAAAAATTTAAAAGTACCCATCATGGAGAAACAGAGGTACCCCATTTGACCCGCCTACCCTATTTTGCCCCACTCTCTCCTACATATGAATATATAGATTGTCCATTAGTAAAAAAGTTGATAATTTTTGTTGTGAAAAAATTATTTATTTAATTTCATGTTACATTTTGTTTATACATTACATGAAAGAAAATAATAAAAAAAATATATAAATATGAGTCCCATAAATATAGACTGTAGTGTTCATTTAGAAAATTCCAATTGTGCATTGGGTATATTATATAAATATTTCAAATGTAAATATCTATCAATTATAAATTTTTATTATTGCATGAATAACAGAATAAAAATTGTTTATAAAAATAATGTTTTCTTTCTATATAGATCATAATGCAGGTAAGTAAAAAAGATAATATTTATAAAGATATGATGTATATATATATATATATATATATATATATATATATATATATATTGTAGACGCAGAATGTAGAATTTTATATTGTAGAATTTATTTATATTATTATTTATTTATATTATATTTATATTTTATATTGTAGAATTTTATATTGTAGACGCAGCCTAAGGCTGCGTCTACAATAGAAAAAAATAATGTGTAATTTGCAGTGTAATGTGTATTGTTTTTGGCATTGACAATTGTCAGGGGCAATTACACTGTATATTACACAATTTTTTACACATTATTTTTTCTGTTGTAGACGCAGCCTTAATATAAAATCATATCGCCGCCGCCGCTGTTTCAGAAAGTTCTAAGGGCGCCCTATCCCAAAGGGTTCGTCAAAACTTACGTAAAATTTGACCTATAGGTTTAAAAGAGAATAAATAACGGCCTCACATTACGTCAAAATCTATGTCTAATTTGACCTATAGGTTTAAAAGGAGAATAAATAACGGCCTCACATTACGTCAAAATCTATGTCAAAATTGACCTATTTTTTGACCTATAGGTCAAAAAGGAGAATAAAAAATGGCCATTAACATTACGTCAAAATCTATGTCTAATTTGACCTATTTTTTACCAATAGGTCAAAAGGAGGACAAAGAACGGCCTCACATTACCTCAAAACTTTTGTCAAAATTGACCTGGTTTTGACCTATACGTCAAAAAGGAGAATAAATAACGGTATCACATTACCTCAAAACCTATGTCTAATTTGACCTATTTTTTGATCTATAGGTCAAGAACATAAATAAAAACATTATGTCAAAATTGACCTATTTTTTGACCTAAGTCAAAATGAAGATAAATAACGAATATAAATACATGTTTAATTTTACCTTTTTTTTGAGCTACGGGTTTTAAAAGGGGCCTTAATGTGGGCCTTCACATTACGTCAAAATTTGATCTGTGTTTTACCAAGAGGTCAGAGCTTGCCCCCTTAAATAGAAGCGCGAAATAGGACGTCAAAGCCTATGCAAAAGAAAATTTTTTTACTTGATGACAAAGATGATGACAATGATTAAAAATTTGAGACTGGCTAATATCATAAGATATATAATATCATATAAAATCAGGGGGTTGGCGCGCGAAGCGTGCAGGGGGTCGGAGCCCCCCTAGTATATATATATATATATATATATGTATAAATTGTACTTTCATTTAGTATAAAACATTTTAACACATCTTATTCGGTTTGGATTTTAGAGCCATTAATCGAAGAAGTGTCCATCTTGGGACTCTCTCCCCTATATTTATACAAATATATTTGATTATTATTACCGCAAAGTGGCGCCTCCCTCGTGAAGTGCTGTTACTAAAACCAATTCAAATTTGTGTGTGTATACATATATATTACAACATGCAATAGTTTAAAATTGGAAATTAATTTATATCTATTGTTTCACATATTTTTAAATAAATAATATAATAAGGTTGAGAAGTTAATAAAGATGTAGAAAAAGATTTGACAACAGGTGGCGCTCCCTGCGCGTGATTATGAATGTTTATTTATCAAAGAATTTAAAATATGGGTGATTTTCAAATAACTGTCATATTTGCATGTCCCCATAGATAAATGTCTAATAAAATTATTATTTTTTGACACTCACTTCATAAATCACTTAATAGAAGTCTCTTCTTAAAGATACTTAATATTCAGTTTATTAACATTAACATTATCATAGTTAAAATTAAGAAAATAGGGTTTAAATTGTCAGGATCCGTGGCATACGTTTTTTTTTAAATTTTGTTCTGAAATTTTCACGTGAGCAAATATTGAAACTATCTTTTAAGTACTTTGTAGGCCAAATCTAACCAGATGTTTTACATATAAAAATATTTTTATTATAATGATATTCCACGTACACGAGCACTTCTTTCATGTTTTAAATTGTTAATTACTTTCTACCGACACATGGTAACGTCGTTTTAATTGACTTCTACTGGCATTATTTTGAAGTGCAAACATTGAAAAGAAAATATTTATTCATTTTTTTATTTTTTTACCTGTTTTAACTGTGACACACATGTCAGGACCGTGGAAAAATGTCAGGTCCGTGGCATGTAACTTTTGCATTTTCTTTCCGTTTTCCATCGTAACTTTGGAAATATTCAAAATCATGTAGTTTCCATTTGAACATATACTTTAATAACAAAAATGTACTGGAATATGTAATGAAAGTCAAATTTGATTCACTATTTTAGCAGAAAAATGTCTTATTAAAAAAAAATCACAGTTATTTGAAAATCACCCATATATGTTTATTTTTATCTATTTATCTTATTTTTATTTATGCATGTATATCTATTAAAAATTTAGTTGGCATTTTTGAAATAAATCATAATTATCAATATAATGGCCATTTTTCAATGTACTTAAAGAGAACGTCTGTGATGTAAACCATTATGGGGCAATCACAGGCTGATAGTGCAGGCTGCAATTAATGTAAGGGTCTAGTTCTTATTTTACTCGTTCATATCATTGTGATTTCGTTTACTTTTCTGATTAAGAATCTATACTGGGTAAAAATATAGGTCATTTTCATAAAAATTGAACTGTTAAATGATTTTTACTCCCTGTCATCTGCTATCTGTCTGAAATCGTTTTTTTTTTTGTTTGCAAAAGAGAGAATCATAAAAGAGGTTATTTTTTAAATATTCGATTCATAATTTGACAAAAAAATGTAATTTCAAAGTATTATATACAAACGTCTTTAATATTTGGTGTGTGAATGTAATTTAGACAGTTTTTTGGTTAATTTTTCTTCTACCCTTAGAAATTCCATTAATAATTTTAATAATATAAAAAATCGGACAAGTATTTTTAAGTCTATACACATGAAAATAAATAAAAAATTCAAAAGTACAATCTACTAATCCAAGTATTGTGAGCGCTAGATCAACTACAATCCATTTTGCTGTAAATTTTGTGTAATCTACATTTTCAGCTATTTAGGTAAAAAAAAACTGTGGGCGCCAGAGAGGGATGTATTCATTTTTTTTCTTTTTTTGAAATCAGACGAAATTATTATAAGAAATTGGAAAATAAGAGTAAATTGAAATTTTAATCAATATATGTGACGCAGTATGAAGAAAGGGGCCTTAAAAACAAAAAATTATAGTTTATGTTTGTAATTTTTTAAATGGAAATACAAAAAAAAATCAACTGTCAATATAAATGATTGATGCTAAATGTCTTCATTACAACTGAAATATTTAACAAAAACACTGATTTTAATTTGAAAAAAGAAAATGAAGAGATGAATTGAATTTTTAATTTTTACGATTAGATAAGAAAATTTATATACATGAGTCATTCTCTAGAAAAGGACAAATTACACATGATATTATCTATCTCTCTTGTACTCACAAATTTCTAGTTTCGGTTTTTAAGCTTTCTGTTCATATGGGTCTCTACACCCGACCCTGAACACAATTTTTATATCTTAAATAAATTCATATATCAATTTTTAAACTTTTTTCACAACAAAGTGACAACATTTGTTAAAACAAAATAATAATATATATTCACTTACCTTCTTCCAAATAGATGTATTGATATACAAATGTTTTGCCATTATTATTATTATTATTATTATCATTAAATTTTGAAGAAATTAGTTATTTTCCCCTATATTGTAAACAACTTTAAATTTTATCTACAAAAACCAATATTGAGACAAAAAAATATATATGTTATTTTTACAATAAATAAAAATTTTATATCTCCCTCATTCAAATTAAAGATATGACAATAAAATATAAAATAAGTTACAAGTTTCTGTTTATCAATTTCTTTGAAATGCAAAAGAATATCCCTGACAATTTTTGTTACAATGTCTAATGAGAATTTGAGACAAATATATAAAAATCTAAATAAGAAATGCCACCTTGAAACATTTTGCTTTTACCTTCAGATAATAGGATTCAAAATATTTAAAATAAATTTCATTAATTTACTAAGCAATAAACAAAAAATTTGAAAATTTTTCACCATTTACTTATTATATATCAAGTAAAAAAAACATTTAAAGGAGGTTTTTAAAATGCAATAAATAAACCTAAACTTTTTCTCTCCAACAAAACATATTACATCATAATAATCTTGCAATATTTCTTCGCAAGTTCTTTAACAATACATTGTAATATATTTGTTGAAGGGAACACTATATTGTACTACAAACGCAACATTGATAAAATATTTAAATGCACTGCTATATATTAGCAAACATTTAAAACTTTTGGCAATGTTGTTGTAATAGCAAATTATAAAGAAAATTTTATTTTATTATACATTTAAAAATTAATAAATAGCTACAATTTTCTATACATAATAGGCTGTTTACACAAACATGTCAAATTAAAAAAGTTATTTGTCGATGAATATAATTTTTAAAAAATATACAATATATTATTTCGATAAAATTTTACATGCTAAAACGATTTCTTTTTTGCAGCTTCTTCAATGAACTTTTCTAATACCAATTGAAGATTGTTCTTCTTCCTTATTTTTCTGGAAAAATATTAATGCATACTATAAAAAACAGTTCAAGCAGAGTGTTTTACTTAGAATAAAAATTAAAATAAAACCTCAAGGTTACAATTGGTTCAAAATAAATATATACTCAATACTATATAAACATTGAAAATGAAAAATTTAAGAATAATATTGTAAAAAAAACTTTTCAAAATTATTTATTCCTCCAGAATTTTCTTTTAGCTTTATTTGCTTTTGTTATTAATTGTTCGTTCATTTTTTTCATATATTTGTTATTCATAATTGTATAATATTATTATTAATTCTCTAGTTGCAAAATATTTAATAATTTCAATATTTAGAATGATTTTTCTTTAAGATTTTTCAATATATTTTGTACTTTTTCTGAGGCCACGTAAATTTGCTATTTTATGAATTAAATTTGATAAATATCGATAGATAACTATCAATATTTATCTTATTTGGGTAATAAATTTATAATAAACATAATCAAATTGATGTTTCTTTACTCTAATTTGAGTCTTTCTTACTACGTTTATATTTATGTAATACTTTAATTTACAAAATATACATAAAATAGATATTTAAAGGTAACAAGATATTATCTGCCACTGATTATCAGTCTGTACAAATCATAATGATTATGCTGCAAAAGCAACAGATAAATAAATTTAGACCAATTTCTATTTTATGGAAATACTGTAAAAATATTGTATTTTGAAAATAAAACTTTTTGATTTGTTTTAATTGTTTTGAGAGTACAATATTGTCTGTAAGTATACTTCTTATATTAATACATTTTATCTATTGTGTTCATTTTATATTCAATTTGCTTTATTAATTTTTTTTCTTTTATTTTATATGCTTATACTTAGAATGATTTTTCTTAACATTTTCAATATATTGTATTTTTTCTGAGGCCACGTAAATTTTGCTATTTTTATGAATTAAATTTGATAAATATCGATAGATAACTACCCATATTTATCTTATTTGGGTAATTTATAATAAACATAATCAAATTGATGTTTCTTTACTCTAATTTGAGTCTTTCTTATTTCGTTTATATTTATGTAATACTTTAATTTACAAAGCAGACATAAAATAGATATTTTAAGGTCACACAAGATATCATTCTGCCATGATTATCAGTCTGTACAAATCATAATGATTATGCTGCCAAAGCAACAGATGGATAAATTTAGACCAATTTCTATTTTATGAAAATACTGTAAAAATGTTATAAAGTTTTTAACATAAAATTTATTTTTTATTCTAATTGGCATAGATATTTTTTTCTTTTAATTATTATTGTATCAATACATGATATTTTGATTGCACATTTTATAATTAATTTTCATTTTTATTTTTGTATTAGTATTGTGCTTTTACGTTTTTGGGCTGGGAGTCCCCATGGCAGCGTTTTACAACTGAGCCATGAGTGCAAAATATAGCGAACATATATGTCATGAGAGTGAGTGATAAAAATTGACACATCTCTCTTTTATTTTGAATTTATAATTATTTTTGTTTTTTATGTTCTTTTAAACAATATAAATAATACCCATATTTTTTATTATTACTTTAAAATAAATATTTTTTGTACTTAATTTTATATATTCACTTTTTTTTATTTTACTTATGTTTTAGATGTACTCTTTTTTTATTTCTGTATTATTAATACTCTTTTATTTTACAGTTCCATTTGACAATGATTTTTGTTTAACATATTTATATATTTTATTTATTTTTGTACATTTTATAGAATCTAGATATTAAGATTATCCCATAAACAACCATAAAGTTTTTGGAAATTAGGATACTCCAAGCAAGAATATACAATTTTTCATTTACGTTTTCTATTTCACTATTCCATTATTTATATTTTACTTTAATTTACAAAACATACATAAAATAGATATTTTAAGGTCACAAGATATCATCTGCCACTGATTATCAGTCTGTACAAATCATAGCGATTATGATTATGCTGCAAAAGCAACAGAAAGATAAAAAATAGATCAATATCTATATTATGCAGATCTTGTAAATAAATAATATCGTTCTTTTTGCATAAAAATTTGGCATTTTTCCATTTTGCATTGTATTTTTTAAGTTTTTTTTTATATAAATAAAATTTTTATTACTTTATGCTAATTATGTATACTATTTTATATATTTATTGTATTCATTTTATTTATATGAATTTTTTATGGTATTTTATTAATTTACTTTTTTTTAATTCTTTCTATTATAGTTCAATAATTGTTTTTTCCTTTTTTTATTTTTTAACATTTGCAAAAATTTTTAATATTATTATTGTAGAGTTTAAACTTCGATGTACAAAGTATTGAGTTTTTTTAATTTCGTGTCTAATTGTACTTTGACTTTTCATACAAAAAATTTAAGTTTTATTACTTTCTTTCAAAAGTAAATAAAAAATTTACTATTGGAAATATAAATACATGACCTTTAGAACTTGTTGAAGACCAATTTCATTCATTTCTTCTTAACCCACGTTGATCTTCGGTTGCAAGTCGTTGCACGGAACTTCTGCATAAAAACAAATTATATTGTCACAAATATAAATTGAGATTAATTTGCAACAAATAATACATTCATAATAATAAATAAAATTAACATACTGAAAAGAATTTACTCTTCTGCCATCAATTATTGCCATCAGTGTGTTGATCTCTGAAACAAAAATTAAATACAGAAGTAATAGTTCTACTAAAAAATGTTTTAAAGATATTTGTCAACAACTTTTCTGTATTGCCTATTCCGTATAAGTAAAACATAAAAAACTGTGACATCAATTTTTAAAACTAAAAGACACAGTCAAGTTTATATAAATATGTTATATTTTAAGGATAAATCTATCAGCAATAATTTAATAAAGTTTAAAAAAAACTAATGTGAACAAATAAATGTATTCATGGACAAAATGTTTAAGACAAAAAAAATTGTTACGTTTAAAAAATTATATTAAATTTAATATATTTTTTATGCTCACCAATTTTTGTTTCAAACAATTTAACACAAAATACATATTTCAAAAAATACTTCAGGGATTCTATTCTTTTAAAACACACTGTATACAAATTATTTTATTTATCTTTATGTCAATATACTATAAGTTTCCTTTTCTCTAATGATTCGCAATGTGTATTTTATAACAGAGAATTTAGGAAAACACATATATTAAAATATCCTACTATATTTAATTTTCATTATATATTATCTAAAAATCTTGAATTATCTAAACAATTTAATGGTTACGTATTCCTAACTGCTACTAATTATCATTATGAAATAACTACCAAATTTGTAGCTTTTATTTCATTTCGAATAGTGTACTCCAATCGGAAAAAGATTTTTTACACCTGTAATCACGAAAGCACGATAAAAGATAATTTTACAGTCACTATTTACTTTACGTTTGACACTGAAAATATTTAAACCTGAAAACCCGAAATCACGAGTAGAGCACTATTTTCAAACCAATTTTATGTCGATTGGAAAAAATTTATTATACCATTAATCACGAAAGCGCGATTACAAAATTGTAGAGTCAAAATTAATTTATCGGTCGGAATTTGATTTTTTAAAGCTTGATATCGCAAAGTCACGACTACACTGAAAAAAAAATTTATTTGATTTAAATAACCGATTATTTGTCTATAATCAAATATATATTTACGTGAATCAAATAATTTTTATTTGAATCAAATAAATTGTATTGGAATCAAATATTTCAGTATTTGAAGCAAATACTAATTAATTGATTCAAATAAAAATTATTTGATTCAAGTAAATATTTATTTGATTATAGACATATAATCGGTTATTTGAATTAAATAAATTTTTTTTCAGTGTAATGATTTTATTTCGAATTTTTTTTTAAGTTCGGAAAAAGATTCTTTACACCTGTAATCACGAAAGCACGATAAAAGATAAATTTTACTTTCACTATTCTCTTTTACGTTCGACCCTGAAAATATTTAAACCTGAAAACCCGAAATCACGAGTAGAGCACTATTTTCAAACCAATTTTATGTCGATCGGAAAAAATTTATTACACCTGTAATCACGAAAGCGCGATAACAAAAATTGTAGAGTCAAAATTAATTTATCGGTCGGAATTGGATTTTTTAAAGCCTGATATCGCAAAGTCACGGACTAATGATTTTATTTCGAATTTTTATTACGATCGAAAAAAAGATTCTTTACACCTGTAATTCACGAAAGCACGATAAAAGATAATTTTACAGTCACTATTTACTTTTACGTTCAAACACTGAAAATATTAAAACCTGAAAACCCGAAATCACGAGTAGAGCACTATTTTTCAAACCAATTTTATGTCGATCGGAAAAAATTTATTACACCTGTAATCACGAAAGCGCGATAACAAAATTGTAGAGTCAAAATTAATTTATCGGTCGGAATTGGATTTTTTAAAGCCTGATATCCCAAAGTCACGACTAATGATTTTATTTCGAATTTTTTATTACAATCGGAAAAAGATTCTTTACACCTGTAATTACGAAAGCACGGGAAAAGATAATTTTACTTTCACTATTTACTTTTACGTTCGACACTGACAATATTGAAACCTGAAAACCCGAAATCACGAGAAGATCACTATTTTCAAACCAATTTTATGTCGATCGGAAAAAAATTTATTACACTTGTAATCACGAAAGCGCGATAACAAAATTGTAGAGTCAAAATTAATTTATCGGTCGGAATTTGATTTTTTAAAGCCTGATATCCCAAAGTCACGACTAATGATTTTATTTCGAATTTTTTTATTACAATCGGAAAAAGATTCTTTACACCTGTAATTACGAAAGCAACGAGAAAAGATAATTTTACTTTCACTATTTACTTTTACGTTCGACACTGACAATATTGAAAACCTGAAAACCCGAAATCACGAGAAGATCCCTATTTTCAAACCAATTTTATGTCGATCGGAAAAAATTTATTACACTTGTAATCACGAAAGCGCGATAACAAAATTGTAGAGTCAAAATTAATTTATCGGTCGGAATTTGATTTTTTAAAGCCTGATATCGCAAAGTCACGACTACACTGAAAAAAATTTATTTTATTTAAATAACCGATTATTTGTCTATAATCAAATAAATATTTACTTTAATCAAATAATTTTTATTTGAATCAAATAAATTGTATTTGAATCAAATATTTCAGTATTTGAACCAAATACTAATTACTTGATTCAAATAAAAATTATTTGATTCAAGTAAATATTTATTTGATTATAGACAAATAATCGGTTATTTGAATTAAATAAATTTTTTTTCAGTGTAATGATTTTATTTCGAATTTTTTATTACGTTCGGAAAAAGATTCTTTACACCTGTAATCACGAAAGCACGAGAAAAGATAATTTTACTTTCACTATTTACTTTTACGTTTGAAACTGAAAATATTTAAACCTGAAAACCCGAAATCACGAGTAGAGCACTATTTTCAAACCAATTTTATGTCGATTGGAAAAAATTTATTATACCATTAATCACGAAAGGGCGATAACAAAATTGTAGAGTCAAAATTGATTTATCGGTCGAAATTGGATTTTTTATAGCCTGATATCGCAAAGTCACGACTAATGATTTTATTTCGAATTTTTTATTACGATCGGAAAAAGATTCTTTACACCTGTAATCACGAAAGCACGAGAAAAGATAATTTTACTTTCACTATTTACTTTTACGTTCGACACTGAAAATATTTAAACCTGAAAACCCGAAATCACGAGTAGAGCACTATTTTCAAACCAATTTTATGTCGATCGGAAAAAATTTATTACACCTGTAATCACGAAAGCGCGATAACAAAATTGTAGAGTCAATATTAATTTATCGGTCGGAATTTGATTTTTTAAAGCTTGATATCGCAAAGTTACGACTACACTGAAAAAAAATTTATTTGATTTAAATAACCGATTATTTGTCTATAATCAAATAAATATTTACTTGAATCAAATAATTTTTATTTGAATCAATTAATTAGTATTTGCTTCAAATACTGAAATATTTGATTCAAATACAATTTATTTGATTCAAATAAAAATTATTTGATTCAAGTAAATATTTATTTGATTATAGACAAATAATCGGTTATTTGAATTAAATAAATTTTTTTTCAGTGTAATGATTTTATTTCGAATTTTTTATTACGTTCGGAAAAAGATTCTTTACACCTGTAATCACGAAAGCACGAGAAAAGATAATTTTACTTTCACTATTTACTTTTACGTTTGACACTGAAAATATTTAAACCTGAAAACCCGAAATCACGAGTAGAGCACTATTTTCAAACCAATTTTATGTCGATTGGAAAAAATTTATTATACCATTAATCACGAAAGCGCGATAACAAAATTGTAGAGTCAAAATTAATTTATCGGTCGGAATTTGATTTTTTAAAGCTTGATATCGCAAAGTCACGACTACACTGAAAAAAAAATTTATTTGATTTAAATAACCGATTATTTGTCTATAATCAAATATATATTTACGTGAATCAAATAATTTTTATTTGAATCAAATAAATTGTATTTGGAATCAAATATTTCAGTATTTGAACCAAATACTAATTAATTGATTCAAATAAAAATTATTTGATTCAAGTAAATATTTATTTGATTATAGACAAATAATCGGTTATTTGAATTAAATAAATTTTTTTTCAGTGTAATGATTTTATTTCGAATTTTTTATTACGTTCGGAAAAAGATTCTTTACACCTGTAATCACGAAAGCACGAGAAAAGATAATTTTACTTTCACTATTTACTTTTACGTTCGACACTGACAATATTGAAACCTGAAAACCCGAAATCACGAGAAGATCACTATTTTCAAACCAATTTTATGTCGATCGGAAAAAATTTATTACACTTGTAATCACGAAAGCGCGATAACAAAATTGTAGAGTCAAAATTAATTTATCGGTCGGAATTTGATTTTTTAAAGCCTGATATCGCAAAGTCACGACTACATTGAAAATAAAATTTATTTTATTTAAATAACCGATTATTTGTCTATAATCAAATAAATATTTACTTGAATCAAATAATTTTTATTTGATTCAAATAAATTGTATTTGAATCAAATATTTCAGTATTTGAAGCAAATACTAATTAATTGATTCAAATAAAAATTATTTGATTCAAGTAAATATTTATTTGATTATAGACAAATAATCGGTTATTTGAATTAAATAAATTTTTTTTCAGTGTAATGATTTTATTTCGAATTTTTTATTACGTTCGGAAAAAGATTCTTTACACCTGTAATCACGAAAGCACGAGAAAAGATAATTTTACTTTCACTATTTACTTTTACGTTTGACACTGAAAATATTTAAACCTGAAAACCCGAAATCACGAGTAGAGCACTATTTTCAAACCAATTTTATGTCGATTGGAAAAAATTTATTATACCATTAATCACGAAAGCGCGATTACAAAATTGTAGAGTCAAAATTCATTTATCGGTCGGAATTTGATTTTTTAAAGCTTGATATCGCAAAGTTACGACTACACTGAAAAAAAATTTATTTGTTTTAAATAACCGATTATTTGTCTATAATCAAATAAATATTTACTTTAATCAAATAATTTTTATTTGAATCAAATAAATTGTATTTGAATCAAATATTTCAGTATTTGAAGCAAATACTAATTAATTGATTCAAATAAAAATTATTTGATTCAAGTAAATATTTATTTGATTATAGACAAATAATCGGTTATTTGAATTAAATAAATTTTTTTTCAGTGTAATGATTTTATTTCGTATTTTTTATTACGTTCGGAAAAAGATTCTTTACACCTGTAATCACGAAAGCACGAGAAAAGATAATTTTACTGTCACTATTTACTTTTACGTTCGAGACTGAAAATATTTAAACCTGAAAACCCGAAATCACGAGTAAAGCTCTATTTTCAAACCAATTTTATGTCGATCGGAAAAAATTTATTACACTTGTAATCACGAAAGCGCGATAACAAAATTGTAGAGTCAAAATTAATTTATCGGTCGGAATTTGATTTTTTAAAGCCTGATATCGCAAAGTCACGACTACACTGAAAAAAATTTATTTTATTTAAATA
Source organism: Leptopilina drosophilae (assembly GCA_032873175.1). NCBI lineage: Eukaryota > Metazoa > Arthropoda > Insecta > Hymenoptera > Figitidae > Leptopilina > Leptopilina drosophilae. Next base: position 42,337,369 of record CM065483.1, read on the forward strand.
ACCGATTATTTGTCTATAATCAAATAAATATTTACTTGAATCAAATAATTTTTATTTGAATCAAATAAATTGTATTTGAATCAAATATTTCAGTATTTGAAGCAAATACTAATTAATTGATTCAAATAAAAATTATTTGATTCAAGTAAATATTTATTTGATTATAGACAAATAATCGGTTATTTGAATTAAATAAATTTTTTTTCAGTGTAATGATTTTATTTCGAATTTTTTATTACAATCGGAAAAAGATTCTTTACACCTGTAATCACGAAAGCACGAGAAAAGATAATTTTACTTTCACTATTTACTTTTACGTTCGACACTGACAATATTGAAACCTGAAAACCCGAAATCACGAGAAGATCACTATTTTCAAACCAATTTTATGTCGATCGGAAAAAATTTATTACACTTGTAATCACGAAAGCGCGATAACAAAATTGTAGAGTCAAAATTAATTTATCGGTCGGAATTTGATTTTTTAAAGCCTGATATCGCAAAGTCACGACTACATTGAAAATAAAATTTATTTTATTTAAATAACCGATTATTTGTCTATAATCAAATAAATATTTACTTGAATCAAATAATTTTTATTTGATTCAAATAAATTGTATTTGAATCAAATATTTCAGTATTTGAAGCAAATACTAATTAATTGATTCAAATAAAAATTATTTGATTCAAGTAAATATTTATTTGATTATAGACAAATAATCGGTTATTTGAATTAAATAAATTTTTTTTCAGTGTAATGATTTTATTTCGAATTTTTTATTACGTTCGGAAAAAGATTCTTTACACCTGTAATCACGAAAGCACGAGAAAAGATAATTTTACTTTCACTATTTACTTTTACGTTTGACACTGAAAATATTTAAACCTGAAAACCCGAAATCACGAGTAGAGCACTATTTTCAAACCAATTTTATGTCGATTGGAAAAAATTTATTATACCATTAATCACGAAAGCGCGATTACAAAATTGTAGAGTCAAAATTCATTTATCGGTCGGAATTTGATTTTTTAAAGCTTGATATCGCAAAGTTACGACTACACTGAAAAAAAATTTATTCGTTTTAAATAACCGATTATTTGTCTATAATCAAATAAATATTTACTTTAATCAAATAATTTTTATTTGAATCAAATAAATTGTATTTGAATCAAATATTTCAATATTTGAAGCTAATACTAATTAATTGATTCAAATAAAAATTATTTGATTCAAGTAAATATTTATTTGATTATAGACAAATAATCGGTTATTTGAATTAAATAAATTTTTTTTCAGTGTAATGATTTTATTTCGAATTTTTTATTACGTTTGGAAAAAGATTCTTTACACCTGTAATCACGAAAGCACGATAAAAGATAATTTTACAGTCACTATTTACTTTACGTTTGAAACTGAAAATATTTAAACCTGAAAACCCGAAATCACTAGTAGAGCACTATTTTCAAACCAATTTTATGTCGATTGGAAAAAATTTATTATACCATTAATCACGAAAGCGCGATAACAAAATTGTAGAGTCAAAATTAATTTGTCGGTCGGAATTTGATTTTTTAAAGCTTGATATCGCAAAGTCACGACTACACTGAAAAAAAAAATTTATTTGATTTAAATAACCGATTATTTGTCTATAATCAAATATATATTTACGTGAATCAAATAATTTTTTTTTGAATCAAATAAATTGTATTTGAATCAAATATTTCAGTATTTGAAGCAAATACTAATTAATTGATTCAAATAAAAATTATTTGATTCAAGTAAATATTTATTTGATTATAGACAAATAATCGGTTATTTGAATTAAATAAATTTTTTTTCAGTGTAATGATTTTATTTCGAATTTTTTATTACGTTCGGAAAAAGATTCTTTACACCTGTAATCACGAAAGCACGAGAAAAGATAATTTTACTTTCACTATTCTCTTTTACGTTCGACCCTGAAAATATTTAAACCTGAAAACCCGAAATCACGAGTAGAGCACTATTTTCAAACCAATTTTATGTCGATCGGAAAAAATTTATTACACCTGTAATCACGAAAGCGCGATAACAAAATTGTAGAGTCAAAATTAATTTATCGGTCGGAATTGGATTTTTTAAAGCCTGATATCGCAAAGTCACGACTAATGATTTTATTTCGAATTTTTTATTACGATCGGAAAAAGATTCTTTACACCTGTAATCACGAAAGCACGATAAAAGATAATTTTACAGTCACTATTTACTTTTACGTTCGACACTGAAAATATTAAAACCTGAAAACCCGAAATCACGAGTAGAGCACTATTTTCAAAAACCAATTTTATGTCGATCGGAAAAAATTTATTACACCTGTAATCACGAAAGCGCGATAACAAAAATTGTAGAGTCAAAATTAATTTATCGGTCGGAATTGGATTTTTTAAAGCCTGATATCGCAAAGTCACGACTAATGATTTTATTTCGAATTTTTATTACGATCGAAAAAAGATTCTTTACACCTGTAATCACGAAAGCACGATAAAAGATAATTTTACAGTCACTATTTACTTTTACGTTCAACACTGAAAATATTAAAACCTGAAAACCCGAAATCACGAGTAGAGCACTATTTTCAAACCAATTTTATGTCGATCGGAAAAAATTTATTACACCTGTAATCACGAAAGCGCGATAACAAAATTGTAGAGTCAAAATTAATTTATCGGTCGGAATTGGATTTTTTAAAGCCTGATATCCCAAAGTCACGACTAATGATTTTATTTCGAATTTTTTATTACAATCGGAAAAAGATTCTTTACACCTGTAATTACGAAAGCACGGGAAAAGATAATTTTACTTTCACTATTTACTTTTACGTTCGACACTGACAATATTGAAACCTGAAAACCCGAAATCACGAGAAGATCACTATTTTCAAACCAATTTTATGTCGATCGGAAAAAATTTATTACACTTGTAATCACGAAAGCGCGATAACAAAATTGTAGAGTCAAAATTAATTTATCGGTCGGAATTTGATTTTTTAAAGCCTGATATCCCAAAGTCACGACTAATGATTTTATTTCGAATTTTTTATTACAATCGGAAAAAGATTCTTTACACCTGTAATTACGAAAGCACGAGAAAAGATAATTTTACTTTCACTATTTACTTTTACGTTCGACACTGACAATATTGAAACCTGAAAACCCGAAATCACGAGAAGATCACTATTTTCAAACCAATTTTATGTCGATCGGAAAAAATTTATTACACTTGTAATCACGAAAGCGCGATAACAAAATTGTAGAGTCAAAATTAATTTATCGGTCGGAATTTGATTTTTTAAAGCCTGATATCGCAAAGTCACGACTACATTGAAAATAAAATTTATTTTATTTAAATAACCGATTATTTGTCTATAATCAAATAAATATTTACTTGAATCAAATAATTTTTATTTGAATCAAATAAATTGTATTTGAATCAAATATTTCAGTATTTGAACCAAATACTAATTACTTGATTCAAATAAAAATTATTTGATTCAAGTGAATATTTATTTGATTATAGACAAATAATCGGTTATTTGAATTAAATAAATTTTTTTTCAGTGTAATGATTTTATTTCGAATTTTTTATTACGTTCGGAAAAAGATTCTTTACACCTGTAATCACGAAAGCACGAGAAAAGATAATTTTACTTTCACTATTTACTTTTACGTTTGAAACTGAAAATATTTAAACCTGAAAACCCGAAATCACGAGTAGAGCACTATTTTCAAACCAATTTTATGTCGATTGGAAAAAATTTATTATACCATTAATCACGAAAGGGCGATAACAAAATTGTAGAGTCAAAATTGATTTATCGGTCGAAATTGGATTTTTTATAGCCTGATATCGCAAAGTCACGACTAATGATTTTATTTCAAATTTTTTATTACGATCGGAAAAAGATTCTTTACACCTGTAATCACGAAAGCACGAGAAAAGATAATTTTACTTTCACTATTTACTTTTACGTTCGTCTCTGAAAATATTTAAACCTGAAAACCCGAAATCACGAGTAGAGCACTATTTTCAAAACCAATTTTATGTCGATCGGAAAAAATTTATTACACCTGTAATCACGAAAGCGCGATAAACAAAATTGTAGAGTCAATATTAATTTATCGGTCGGAATTTGATGTTTTTAAAGCTTGATATCGCAAAGTTACGACTCCACTGAACAAAAATTTATTTGATTTAAATAACCGATTATTTGTCTATAATCAAATAAATATTTACTTGAATCAAATAATTTTTATTTGAATCAATTAATTAGTATTTGCTTCAAATACTGAAATATTTGATTCAAATACAATTTATTTGATTCAAATAAAAATTATTTGATTCAAGTAAATATTTATTTGATTATAGACAAATAATCGGTTATTTGAATTAAATAAATTTTTTTTCAGTGTAATGATTTTATTTCGAATTTTTTATTACGTTCGGAAAAAGATTCTTTACACCTGTAATCACGAAAGCACGAGAAAAGATAATTTTACTTTCACTATTTACTTTTACGTTTGACACTGAAAATATTTAAACCTGAAAACCCGAAATCACGAGTAGAGCACTATTTTCAAACCAATTTTATGTCGATTGGAAAAAATTTATTATACCATTAATCACGAAAGCGCGATAACAAAATTGTAGAGTCAAAATTAATTTATCGGTCGGAATTTGATTTTTTAAAGCTTGATATCGCAAAGTCACGACTACACTGAAAAAAAAATTTATTTGATTTAAATAACCGATTATTTGTCTATAATCAAATATATATTTACGTGAAACAAATAATTTTTATTTGAATCAAATAAATTGTATTTGAATCAAATATTTCAGTATTTGAACCAAATACTAATTAATTGATTCAAATAAAAATTATTTGATTCAAGTAAATATTTATTTGATTATAGACAAATAATCGGTTATTTGAATTAAATAAATTTTTTTTCAGTGTAATGATTTTATTTCGAATTTTTTATTACGATCGGAAAAAGATTCTTTACACCTGTAATCACGAAAGCACGATAAAAGATAATTTTACAGTCACTATTTACTTTTACGTTCGACACTGAAAATATTAAAACCTGAAAACCCGAAATCACGAGTAGAGCACTATTTTCAAACCAATTTTATGTCGATCGGAAAAAATTTATTACACCTGTAATCACGAAAGCGCGATAACAAAATTGTAGAGTCAAAATTAATTTATCGGTCGGAATTGGATTTTTTAAAGCCTGATATCCCAAAGTCACGACTAATGATTTTATTTCGAATTTTTTATTACAATCGGAAAAAGATTCTTTACACCTGTAATCACGAAAGCACGAGAAAAGATAATTTTACTTTCACTATTTACTTTTACGTTCGACACTGACAATATTGAAACCTGAAAACCCGAAATCACGAGAAGATCACTATTTTCAAACCAATTTTATGTCGATCGGAAAAAATTTATTACACTTGTAATCACGAAAGCGCGATAACAAAATTGTAGAGTCAAAATTAATTTATCGGTCGGAATTTGATTTTTTAAAGCCTGATATCGCAAAGTCACGACTACATTGAAAATAAAATTTATTTTATTTAAATAACCGATTATTTGTCTATAATCAAATAAATATTTACTTGAATCAAATAATTTTTATTTGATTCAAATAAATTGTATTTGAATCAAATATTTCAGTATTTGAAGCAAATACTAATTAATTGATTCAAATAAAAATTATTTGATTCAAGTAAATATTTATTTGATTATAGACAAATAATCGGTTATTTGAATTAAATAAATTTTTTTTCAGTGTAATGATTTTATTTCGAATTTTTTTATTACGTTTCGGAAAAAGATTCTTTACACCTGTAATCACGAAAGCACGAGAAAAGATAATTTTACTTTCACTATTTACTTTTACGTTTGACACTGAAAATATTTAAACCTGAAAACCCGAAATCACGAGTAGAGCACTATTTTCAAACCAATTTTATGTCGATTGGAAAAAATTTATTATACCATTAATCACGAAAGCGCGATAACAAAATTGTAGAGTCAAAATTAATTTATCGGTCGGAATTTGATTTTTTAAAGCTTGATATCGCAAATTTACGACTACACTGAAAAAAAATTTATTTTTTTTAAATAACCGATTATTTGTCTATAATCAAATAAATATTTACTTTAATCAAATAATTTTTATTTGAATCAAATAAATTGTATTTGAATCAAATATTTCAGTATTTGAACCAAATACTAATTACTTGATTCAAATAAAAATTATTTGATTCAAGTAAATATTTATTTGATTATAGACATATAATCGGTTATTTGAATTAAATAAATTTTTTTTTCAGTGTAATGATTTTATTTCGAATTTTTTTATTACGTTCGGAAAAAGATTCTTTACACCTGTAATCACGAAAGCACGAGAAAAGATAATTTTACTTTCAACTATTTACTTTTACGTTCGACACTGAAAATATTTAAACCTGAAAAACCCGAAATTCACGAGTAGAGCACTATTTTCAAACCAATTTTATGTCGATCGGAAAAAATTTATTACACCTGTAATCACGAAAGCGCGATAACAAAAATTGTAGAGGTCAATATTAATTTATCGGTCGGAATTTGATTTTTTAAAGCTTGATATCGCAAAGTTACGACTACACTGAAAAAAATATTTATTTGATTTAAATAACCGATTATTTGTCTATAATCAAATAAATATTTACTTTAATCAAATAATTTTTATTTGAATCAAATAAATTGTATTTGAATCAAATATTTCAGTATTTGAAGCAAATACTAATTAATTGATTCAAATAAAAATTATTTGATTCAAGTAAATATTTATTTGATTATAGACAAATAATCGGTTATTTGAATTAAATAAATTTTTTTTCAGTGTAATGATTTTATTTTGAATTTTTTATTACGTTCGGAAAAAGATTCTTTACACCTGTAATCACGAAAGCACGAGAAAAGATAATTTTACTTTCACTATTTACTTTTACGTTTGAAACTGAAAATATTTAAACCTGAAAACCCGAAATCACGAGTAGAGCACTATTTTCAAACCAATTTTATGTCGATTGGAAATAATTTATTATACCATTAATCACGAAAGCGCGATAACAAAATTGTAGAGTCAAAATTGATTTATCGGTCGAAATTGGATTTTTTATAGCCTGATATCGCAAAGTCACGACTAATGATTTTATTTCGAATTTTTTATTACGATCGGAAAAAGATTCTTTACACCTGTAATCACGAAAGCACGAGAAAAGATAATTTTACTTTCACTATTTACTTTTACGTTCGACACTGAAAATATTTAAACCTGAAAACCCGAAATCACGAGTAGAGCACTATTTTCAAACCAATTTTATGTCGATCGGAAAAAATTTATTACACTTGTAATCACGAAAGCGCGATAACAAAATTGTAGAGTCAAAATTAATTTATCGGTCGGAATTTGATTTTTTAAAGCCTGATATCGCAAAGTCACGACTACTTTGAAAATAAAATTTATTTTATTTAAATAACCGATTATTTGTCTATAATCAAATAAATATTTACTTGAATCAAATAATTTTTATTTGAATCAAATAAATTCTATTTGAATCAAATATTTCAGTATTTGAAGCAAATACTAATTAATTGATTCAAATAAAAATTATTTTGATTCAAGTAAATAATTTATTTGATTATAGACAAATAATCGGTTATTTGAATTAAATAAATTTTTTTTCAGTGTAATGATTTTATTTCGAATTTTTTATTACGTTCGGAAAAAGATTCTTTACACCTGTAATCACGAAAGCACGAGAAAAGATAATTTTACTTTCACTATTTTACTTTTTACGTTTGACACTGAAAATATTTAAACCTGAAAACCCGAAATCACGAGTAGAGCACTATTTTCAAAACCAATTTTATGTCGATTGGAAAAAATTTATTATACCATTTAATCACGAAAGCGCGATAACAAAATTGTAGAGTCAAAATTAATTTATCGGTCGGAATTTGATTTTTTAAAGCTTGATATCGCAAAGTCACGACTACACTGAAAAAAAAATTTATTTGATTTAAATAACCGATTATTTGTCTATAATCAAATATATATTTACGTGAAACAAATAATTTTTATTTGAATCAAATAAATTGTATTTGAATCAAATATTTCAGTATTTGAAGCAAATACTAATTAATTGATTCAAATAAAAATTATTTGATTCAAGTAAATATTTATTTGATTATAGACAAATAATCGGTTATTTGAATTAAATAAATTTTTTTTCAGTGTAATGATTTTATTTCGTATTTTTTATTACGTTCGGAAAAAGATTCTTTACACCTGTAATCACGAAAGCACGAGAAAAGATAATTTTACTGTCACTATTTACTTTTACGTTCGAGACTGAACATATTTAAAATACCTGAAAAACCCGAATATCACGAGTAAAGCTCTATTTTTCAAAACACAATTTTAATTGTCGATCGGATAAAAATTTTATTACACTTGTAATCACGAAAGCGCGATTAAACCAAAATTGTAGAGTCAAAAATTAATTTATCGGATCGGAATTTGATTTTTTTAAAGCAGACTTTAAAAAATCAAATTCCGACCGATAAATTAATTAGTACTCTACAATTTTGTTATCGCGCTTTCGTGAATTACAATGTTGTAATAAAATTTTTATTCCGATCGACATAAAATTGGGTTTGAAAATAGAGCTCTAAACTCGTGATATCGGGTTTTCAGTTTAAAATATGTTTCAGCGTCTCGAACGTAAAAGTAAAATAGTGTACAGTAAAAATTATCTTTTCTCGTGCTTTCGTCGGATTACATGTGAAAATGAATCTATTACCGAACGAAATAAAAAAAACGAAATAAAATCATTACACAGAAAAAAAATTTATTTAATTCAAATAACCGATTATTTACTATAAACCAAATAAATATTTACTTGAATCAAAAAATTTTTTAATTTGAAATCAATTAATTAGTATTTGGCTTCAAATACTGAAATATTAGATTCAAATACAATTTATTTGATTCAAATAAAAATTATTATGTTTCACGTAAAATATATATTTGATTATAGAACAAAACATCGGTTATTTAAATCAAATAAATTTTTTTTTTCAGTGTAGTCGTGAGACTTTGCGATATCAGGCTTTAAAAAATCAAATTCCGACCGATAAAATTTAATCTTGACTCTACAATTTTAGTTTATCGCCGCTTTCGTGATTAATTGTATAATAAATTTATTCCAATCTGACATAAAATTGGTTTGAAAATAGTGCTCTACACGTGATTTCGGGTTTTCAGGTTTAAATATTTTCAGTGTCAAACGTAAAAGTAAATAGTGAAAGTAAAATTATCTTTTCTCGTGCTTTCGTGATTACAGGTGTAAAAGAATCTTTTTCCGAACGTAATAAAAAATATCGAAATAAAATCATTACACAGAAAAAAAAATTAATTAATTCAAAATAACCGATTATTTGACTATAAACAAAAAAATCTTACTTTAAACAAATATTTTATATTTGAATCAATTAATTAGTATTTTGCTTCAAATACTTAAATATTTGATTCAAATAGCAATTTATATTGATTCAAATAAAAATTATTTGATTCAAGTAAATATTTATTTGATGTATAGACAAATAATCGGTTATATTAAATAAAATAAATAAAATTTATTTTTCAAAGTAGTCCCGTTACTTTGCGATATCAGGCTATAAAAAATCAAATTCCCCGACCGATAAATTAATTTTGACTCTGAAAAACAAATTTTGTTAACGCGCTTTCGTGAATAACAAGTGTAATACAAATTTATTCCGATGCCGACCATAAAAATGGTTTGAAAATTAGTGCTTCAAATACTCGTGATTTCGGGTTGTCAGGTTTAAATATTTTCAGTGCTCGAACGATAACAGTAAATATTGCAAGTAAAATTATCTTTTCTCTGTGCTTTCGTGATTACAGGTGTAAAGAAACTTTCCGATCGTAAAAAAAATTCGAAATAAAATTTTTCATTAGTCGTGACTTTGCGAATATCAAGGCTATAAAAAAATCCAAATTTCGACCGATAAATCAATTTTGACTCTACATATTTTTTGTATCGCGCTTTTCGTGATTAATGGTATAATAAATTAAATTCCAATCGACATAAAATTGGTTTTGAAAATAGATCTCTACTCGTGATTTCGGTTATTCCAGGTTTAAATATTTTTCAGTTTCAAACGTAAAAGTAAATTAGTTGAAAGTAAAATGTATCTTTTCTCGTGCTTTCGAGGATTTACAGGTGTCAAGAATCTTTTTTCCCTAACGTAATAAAAAAATTCAAAAGTAAAATCACTACACTGAAAAAAAATTTATTTAATTCAAATAACCGATTATTTGTCTATAATCAAATAAAATATTTACTTGAATGCAAATAAATTTTTATTTGAATCAATTAATTAGTATTTGCTTCAAATACTTGGAAATATGTTGATTCGAAATACAATATATTAGATTCCAATAAAAAAATTATTTGATTAAAGTAACTATATATTTGATTATATACAAATAATCGGTTATATTAAAATCAAATAAATTTTTTTTTCAGTGTAGTCGTAACTTTGCGATATCAAGCTTTAAAAAATCAAAATTTCCGACCGATAAATTAATATTTGTACTCTACAATTATAAGTTTATCGCGCTTTCGTGGATTACAGTTGTAATAAATTTTTTTTTTATTTTCCGAACGACATAAAATTGTTTTGAAAATAGTGCGTCAACTCGGTGATTTCGGTTTTTCAGGTTTAAAATATTTTCTGTGTCGAAACGTAAAAGTAAAATAGTTGAAAGTAAAATTATCTTTTTCTCGTGCCCTTTCGTGATTACAGGTGTAAAGAATCTTTGTTCCGAACTTTAATAAAAAAATTCGAAAAAGAAATCATTACACTGAAAAAAAATTTAATTTTAATTCAAATCACCGAATTATTTGACTATAAATCAAATAAATATTTACAATGAATCAAATAAATTTTATTTGAATCAAGTAATTAGTAAAAAAAAAAAAAAAAAAAAAAAAAAAAATTTGGTTCAAATACTGAAATATTTGATTCAAATACTATTGTATTTGAATTCAAATAAAAATTATTTGATTAACGTAAATATTTATTTGATTATAGACAAATCAATACGTGTTATTTAAAACAAATAAATTATTTTTTTTTCAGTGAGTCGTAAGCTTTTGCGATATCAAGCATTAAAAAATCAAATTCCTACCGATAAATGAATTTTGACTCTACAATTTTGTAAACGTCGCTTTCGAGATTACAATGGAATAATAAATTTTTTCCAATCGACATAAAATTGGCGATTGAAAATAGTGCTCTACTCGTGATTTCGGGTTTTCAGGTTTAAATATTTTCAGTGTCAAACGTAAAAGTAAATAGTGAAAGTAAAATTAACTTTTCTCGTTGCTTTTCGTGATTACAGGTTTAAAGAATCTTTTTTCCGAACGTAAATAAAAAATTCGAAATAAAATCATTACAACTGAAAAAAGAATTTATTTAATTCAAATAACCGATAAATTGTCTATAATCAAATAAATATTTAACATGAATCAAAATAATTTTTTATAGAATCAATGTAATTAGTATATGCATCAAATACTGACATAATTTGATTCAAATACAATTTATTTGAATCAGAATAAAAAATTATTTTATTCAATTAAAGTATTTATTTGATTATAGACAAAAAATCGGTTATATAAATAAAATAAATTTTATTTTCAATGTAGTCGTGACTTTGCGATATCAGGCTTTAAAAAATCAAATTTCCGACCGATAAATTAATTTTGACTCTACCAAATTTAGTATATTTTTTTTTATTGTTAACGCTCTTTCGTGATTACAAGTGTATTAAATTTTATTCCGATCGACATAAAAATGGTTTGAAAAAAAAGTGAATCTTTCTTCACGTGATTTCGGGTTTTCAGGTTTCAATTATTGTCAGTGACGAACGTAAAAGTAAATAGTGAAAGTAAAATAAATCTTTTCTCGAGCATTCGTGATTACAGGTGTAAAGAATCTTTTTTCCGATTGTAATAAATAATTCGAAATAAAATCATTAGTCGTGACTTATGGGATATCAGGGCTTTGAAAAAATCCAATTCCGACCGATAAATTAATTTTGACTCTACAATTTTGTTATCGCGCTTTCGAGATTACAGGTGTAATAAATTTTTTTCCGATCGACATAAAATTGTGTTTGAAAAATAGATGCTCTACTCCGTGATTTCGGGTTTTCATGTTTTTTTAATTTTCAGATGTCGAATCGTAAAAGTAAATAGAGAACTGTAAAATTATCTTTTAATCGTGCTTTCGTGAGTTAAAAGGTGTAAAGAATCCTTTTTCCGATCGTAAAATAAAAAATTCGAAATAAAATCAATACACATGAAAAAAAATTTATTTAGGATATCAAAATAAGCCGATTACTATACTATAATCAAATAAATATTTACTTGAATCAAATAAATATTATTTGAATCAATTAATTATTATTTGGTTCAAATACTGAAATAATTGATACAAAAACAATTTAATATGATTCAAATAAAAATTATTTGTTTCACGTAACTAAATATTTGATTGTATAATACAAATAATCGGTTATTTAAATCAAATAAATTTTTTTTCAGTGTAGTCGTGACTTTGCGATATCAAGCATTAAAAAATCCAAATTACCGACCGATAAATATCAATTTTGACTCTACAATTTTGTTATCGCGCTTTCGAGATTAATGGTATAATAAAACTTTTTACCAATCGACATAAAATTGGTTTGAAAATAGTGCATCTACTCGTGATTTCGGGTTTTCAGGTTTAAATAATTTCAGTGTCAAACGTAAAATGTAAATAGTGAAAGTAAAAATATCTTTTCTCGAGCTTATCGTGATATACAGGTGTAAAGAATCTTTTTCCGAACGTAATAACAAAATTCGAAATAAAATCATTAATACACAGAAAAAAAAATTAAATTAATTCAAAAAACGCGATTATTTGTCTATAATCAAATAAATAAATACCTTGAATCAAATAATTTTAATTGATGAATCAAATAAATTGTAAATTAATCAAATATTTCAGTATATGTGATCAAATACTAATTAATTGATTCAAATAAATAAATTATTTGATTCAAGTAAAATAATTATTTGATTATAGACAAATAATACTTTTATCTTAAATCAAATAAAATTATTTTACAGTGTATACGTAACTTTGCGATATCAAGCTTTAAAAAATCAAATTCCGACCGATACATAACTATTGACTTCTACAATTATTGTTATCGCTCTTTCGTGAATAACAGGTGTAATAAATTTTATCCTGATCGAAAGGGGAGGCGTGCGAGGAGAAGTGGGGAGAGGGGACGGAGAAGGAGAGGAACGGAAAACGGTACAAAGAAAGGGGGGAATAGAAGAGAGGAAAGAGGGGAAGGAGAGGAGGTAGTGAGAGGGCGGCAGGCAAGAACCTGAACGACATAAAATATGGTATTGAAAATAGTGCTCTACTCGTGATTTCGTGTTTTCAGGTTTAAATATTTACAGTGTCGAACGTAAAAGTAAATAGTGAAAGTAAAATTAATCTTTTCTCCGTGCTTTCTGTGATTACAGGTGTAAATGAATCTATATTCCGATCGTAATAAAAAATTTGGAAAATAAAATCATTAGTCTTGACTTTGCGATATCAGGCTATAAAAAATCCAATTTCGACCGATAAATTAAAAAAAAAATTTTTACTCTACAATTTTGTTATCGCCCTTTCGTGATTAATTTATAATAAATAAATTTTTTCCAATCGACATCAAAATATGTTTGAAAATAGTGCTCTACTCGTGATTTCGGTTTTTCAGGTTTAAATATTTTCAGTTTCAAACGTAAAAGTAAATAGAGAAAGTAAAATTATCTTTTCTGCGTGCTTTCGAGATTACAGTTTTAAAGAATCATTTTCCGGAACGAAATATAAAATTCGAAATAAAAATCATTACACCGTGAAAAAAAATTTAATAAAAATTTTTTCAAATAACCGATTATTTGATCAATAATCAAATAAATAATACACTTGAATCAAATAATTTTATTATTTGAATCAAGTAATTATTAATTGGTTCAAATACAGAAAATAATTGAATCAAAAACACTTAATTTGATTCAAATAAAAATTAATTTGATTCAATTACATATATATTTGATTAATAGACAAATAATCGGTTTATATAAATAAAATAAATTTTATTATCAATGTATTCGTGAATTAGCTATATCAGGCTTTAAAAAAATCACATTTCGACCGATAAATTAATTTGTACTCTAACCAATTTGTGTTTATCGCGCTTTTGCGGGGGGGGCGGGGGGTGGCGATTACAAGTGTAATAAATTTTTTCCGATCGACATAAAATTGGTTTGAAAATAGTGATCTTCTCGTGATTTTCGGGTTTTTCAGGTTTCAATATTGACAGTGTCGAACGAAAAAGTAAATAGTGAAAGTAAAATTATCTTTATCTTCGTAGCTTCCGTAATTACAGGTGTAAAGTAATCTTTTTCCGATTGTAATAAAAAATTCTGAATAAAATCATTAGTCGAGACTTTTGGATATCAGGCATTAAAAAATCAAATTCCGACCGAATAAATTAAAATTTGACTCTACAATATTGTTATCGCGCTTTCGTGAATACAAGTGTAATTAAATTTTTTTCCGAACGACGACAATAAAATTGGTTTGAAAATAGTTATCTTCTCGTGATTTCGGGTTTTCATGTTTCAATATTGTCAGTGTCGAACGTAAAAGTAAAAAGTGAAAGTAAAATAAACTTTTCCCGTGCTTTCGTAATTACAGTTGTAAAGAATCCTTTTTCCGATTGTAATAAAAAAAATCGAAATAAAATCATTAGTCGTGACTTATGGATATCATTCTTTAAAAAATCCAATTCCGACCGATAAATAAATTTTGACTCTACAATTTTGTTATCGCGCTTTCGTGATTACAGGTGTAATAAATTTTTCCGGATCGACATAAAATTGGTCGTTGAAAATAGTGCTCTACTCGTGATTTCGGGTTTTCAGGTTTTAATAATTTCAGATGATTTAACGTAAAAGTAAATATTGTACTGTAAAATTATCATTTATCGTGCTTTCGTGTAATACAGTTGTAAAAGAATCAATTTTCCGATCGTAATAAAAAATTCGAAATAAAATCATTAGTCGTGACTTTGCGAAATTCAGGCTTTAAAAAATCCAATTCCGACACGACACTACACACAATTAATTTTGACACTACGAATTTAAGTTATCGCGCTTTCGTTAAATACAGGTGTTAATAAATTTTTTCCGATCGACATAAAATTTGGTTTGAAAATAGTGCTCAACTCGTGATTTCGGGTATTTCATGTTTTAATATTATCAGTGTTGAACGTAAAAGTAAATAGATGACTGTAAAATTAATCTTTTTATCGTGCTTTCGTGATTACAGGTGTACAGAATCTTTTATCGATCGTAATAAAAAATCGAAATAAAATCATTAGTCGTGACTTAGCGAAATCAGGCTTTAAAAAATCCCAATTCCGACCGATAAAGTAAATTTGTACACTACAATATATTTGTTATCGCGCTTACGTGATTACAGGTGTAATAAATTTTTTTCCGAACGACATAAAATTTGGTTTTGAAAAAAGAGCTCTACTCGTGATTACGTGGTTTTCAGGTTTAAATATTTTCAGGGTCGAACGTTAAAGAGAATAGTGCAAGTAAAATTATCTTTTACTCGTGCTTACTAGATTACATGAGTAAAGAATCTTTTTCCGCACGTAATAACAAATTCGAAATAAAATCATTACACTGAACAAAAATTTATTTAATTCAAATAACCGTGATTTATTTTTGTCTACATAATCAAATAAATATTTACTTGAATCCAATTAATTTTTATTTTGAATCAATTAATAAATTATTTGCTTCAAATACTGAAATAATGATTCAAATACAATTTATTTGATTCAAATAAAAATTATTTGATTCACGTAAAATATATATATGAATATAGACAAATAAACGTTTATTTTAAATCAAATGAAATTTTTTTTATCAGGTGTAGTCGTGACTTTGCGAAATCAAGCTTTAAAAAAATCAAATTCCGACCGAAATAATAAATATTTGACTCAACAGTAATTTGTAATCGCGCTTTCTGTGATTAATGTGTATAATGAAAAATATTTTTCCAATCGACATAAAATTGGTTTGAAAATAGTGCAGCTACTCGTGATTTCTGTGTTTTCAGGCTTTAAAATATTTTCAGTGTCAAACTTAAAGTAAATAGTGACTGAAAAATTAAACTTTTATCGTGCTTTCGTGATTACAGGTGTAAGAGAATCATTTTCCAAACGTAATAAAAAATTCGAAATAAAATCATTACATGACACTGAAAAAAAATTTAATTAATTCAAATAACCGATTATTTGTCTATAATCAAATAAATATTTACTTGAACTCAAATAATTTTTGTATTTGAATCAATTAATTATTATTTACTTCAAAAAAAGAAATATTTGATTCAAATACAATTTTATGTTGATTCAAATAAAAATTATTTGAATAAAGAAAAAAATTATTTGATTAAAGACAAATAATCGTTAAATTAAAACGAATAAATTATTTTTTGCAGTGTAGTCGTAACTTTGCGATATCCAAGTCTTTAAAAAAACAAATTCCGACCGAAAATTGAATTTTGACTCTACAAGTTTTGTACATCCGCGCTTTCGTGATTAAAGTAATAAATAAAATATTTTCCTATCGACAAAAAATTTTTTATGAAAAAAGTTCTCTACTCGTTGATTTCGGGTTTTCAGGTTTAAATATTTTTCAGTGACCAAACGTTAAAATAAAATAGTTAAAGTAAAAATTAACTTTTCCTCGTGCTTTCGTGATTACAGGTGTAAAGTAATCTAATTTCCGAACGTAATAAAAAAAACCGAAATAAAAATCATTACACTGAAAGAAAAAAAAGTAAAGATACTACAAATAACCGATTATTTGTCTATAATCATATAAATATTAACTTTGATCAAATAATTTTTTATTTGAATCAAGTTATTTAGTATTTGCTTCAAAAACTGAAATATTAGATTCAATTACAATTTAATTGAATCAAAAAAAAATTATTATGATTCAAGTAATATATTTATTTGATTATAGACAAATAATCGTTTTATTTAAAATAAAATAAATTATATTTTCAATGTAGACTTGACTTTGCTATATCAGGCTTTAAAAAATCAATTTCCCGACCGATAAATAAATTTTGGACTACTACAATATGGATATCGCGCTTTCTTGATTACAAGTGTAATAAATAATATTCCGTACGACATAAAATTGGTTTGAAAATAGTAGATCTTCTCGTGATTCCGGGTTATCAGGTTTCAATATAGTCAGTGTCGAACGTAAAAGTAAATAGTGAAAGTAAAATTATCTTTTCTATTGCTTTCGTGGATTACAGGTGAAAAGAATCTTTTTCCGATTGTGTAATAAAAAATTCAGAAATAAAATCATTACACTTAAAAAACATTTATTTAATTCAAATAACCGATTATTTGTCTATAATCAAATAGAATATTTACTTGAATCAAATAATTAATATTTGAAACAATTAATTAGTATTTGCTTCAAATACTGAAATATTTGATTCAAAAACAAATTAAATGAATCAAATTATAAAATTATTTGATTCAAGAAAAAATTTATTTTGAATATATAACAAATAATCGGTTATTTAAATAAAATAAATTTTATTAATCAATGTAGTCTGGACTTTAGCGATATCAGGCTTTAAAAAATCAAATTCCGACCGAATAAATTAATTTTGACTCTACAATTTTGTTTATCGCGTCTTTCGTGATTACAGGTGTAATAAATTTTTACCGATCGACATAAAATTGGTTATGAAAAATATTGCACTCCTTCTTGATTTCGGTTTTTCAGGTTTTAAATCTTTTCATTGGAGTGACCGAACGTAAAAGTAAATAAGTGAAAGTAAAACTGTATCATTTCTCTTGCTTTCGTGATTACAGGTGATAAAGGAATCTTTTTACGAACTTAATAAAAAAATCGAAATAAAATCATTACACTGAAAAAAAAATTTATTCAATTCAAATAACCGATTATTTGTCAAAAATCAGTATAAATATGTTTACTTGAATCAAATAATTTATATTTGAATCAAGTAATTATTATTTTGGTTCAAAAACTTAAATATTTGATTCAAATACCATTTATTTGTGAGTCAAAGAAAAATTTATTTGAATTAAAGAAAATATTTATTTGATTATAGACAAATTAATCGGTTATTATAAAACAAATCCGATATTTTTTACAGTGTAGACGTAACTTTGCGATATCAAGCTTTAAAAAACTCAAATTCCGACCGATAAATGAATTTAGACTCTACAAATTTGGTAATCGCGCTTACGTGATTAATGTGTATAATAAATTTTTTTCCAATCGACATATAAATTGGTTTTGAAAATATTGCTCTACTCGTGATTTCGGGTTTTCATGTTTAAATATTTTCAGTGTCAAACGTAATAGTAAATAGTGAAAGTATAAATTAACTATTCTCTTGCTTTCGTTATTACAGGTGTAAAGAATCTTATTCCGAACGTAATAAAAAATTCGAAATAAAAACATTACACTGAAAAAAAAATTTATTTAATTCAAATAACGCGATTATATGTCTATAATCAAATAAATATAATAACATGAATCCAATAATTTTTATTTGAATAGCAATTAATTATTATTTGCTACACATACTGAAATATTTTGATTCAACTACAATTTATTTTGAATCAAATAAAAATTATTTGATTCAAGTAAATTTTAATTTGATTAAAGACAAATAAACGGTTATTTAAATAAAATAAAGGAATAATTTCAATGTAGTCGTGACTTTGCGATAACAGGCATTAAAAAATCAAATTCCGACCGATAAATTAATTTTGACTCTACAATTATTGTTATCCGCGCTTACGTGATTACAAGAGTAAATAAATTAAATCCGATCGACATAAAATTTGGTTAGTAGAAAATAGAGAACAGTCATCGTGATTATCGGTTATTCAGGTTTCAATATAGTCAGTGTCGAACGAAAAAGTAAAAATAGTGAAAGTAAAATAAAACTTTATCTCGTGCTTTCGTAGATTACAGGTTTAAAGAATCTATTATATCCGATCGTAAATAACAAACTTCGAAATAAAATCATTACACTGAGAAAAACATTTATTAAATACAACTAACCTAAAAATTAATCCTATAATCAAATAAATATTAAACAAGAATCAAATAATTTTATAATGAAACAATAGAAAAATTAGTATTTGGATCAAATACTTAAAAAATATGTAATCACAAAAAATTTATATGATACACAAAAAAATTAATAGTTTCACGTAAATATATATTTGATTATAGACAAATAAACGGTTATTTAAATCAAATAAAATTTTTTTTCATTGTAGTCGTGACTTGTCGATATCAAGCTTTAAAAAATACAAATACCGACCGATAAATTAATTATGACTCAACAATTTTGTTATCGCGCCCCCCATTTTTTTTATATCGTGCGAATTAATGGTAAAAATAAATTATTTCCAATCGACATAAAATTGGTGTTAGTGAAAATAGTTTGCTCTACTCGAGAATTCGGGTTTACAGGTTTAAATATTTTCAGTGACAAACGTAAAAGTAAATATTGAAAGTAAAATTATCTTTTCTCTTGCTTTCGTGATTTACAGGAGTAAAGAATCTTTTTTCCGAACGATAAAAAAAAATTCCGAAATAAAATCATTACACTTGAAAAAAAATTTATTTTAATTCACATAACCGATTATTTTGTCTATAATCAAATAAATATATGACTTGAATCAAATAATTTTTCAATTGAATCAAATAAATTGTAATTGAATCCAAATATATCAGTATTTGTGAAGCAAAATACTAATTAATTTATACAAATAAAAATTAATTGAAACAAGTAAATATTTATTTGATTATAGACAAATAAACGGTTATTTAAATCAAATAAATTTTTATATCAGATTAGTACCTTAACTTTTGCGATATCCAAGCTTTAAAAAATCAAATTCCGACGCGATAAATTAATATTGACTCAACAATTTTGTTATCGCGCTTTTCGTGATTACAGTTGTAATAAAATTGATCCGATCGAACCATAAATTGGTGTTTGAAAATATTTGCTCTACTCGTGATAACTTCGGTTTTCATGTTTAAATATTTTCAGTGTCTACGTTAAAAGTAAATAGTTCAAAGTAAAATTATCTTTTCTCGTGCATTCGTTATTACAGGTGTAAAGAATCTTTTTTCCGATCGAAAAAAAAAAATTTGAAATAAAATCATTAGTCGTGACTTAGCGATATCAGGCTATAAAAAACTCCAATTTCGACCGATAAATCAATTTAGACTCTACAATTTTGTTATCGCCCTTTCGTGATTAATGGTATAATAAATTTTTACCAATCGACATAAAATTGGAGTTTGAAAATAGAGCTCTACTCGTGATTCTGTGTGGTTTTCAGGTTTAAATAATTTCAGTTACAAACGTAAAAGTAAATAGTGACAAGTAAAATTATCTTTTCTCGTGCATTCGTGAATAACAGGTGTAAAGAATCTATTTCCGAACGTAATAAAAAATTCGAAATAAAATCCTTACACAGAAAAAAAATTTATTTAATTCAAATAACCGATTATTTGACCTATAAATCAAATAAATATTCACTTTAATCAAATAATTTTTAATTGAATCAAGTAATTAGTATTTGGTTCAAATACTGAAATATTTGATTCAAAATACAATTTATATGATTCAAATTAAAAAATTATTTGATTCAAGTAAATAATATATTATGATTATAGACAAAAAATCGGTTATTTAAATAAAATAAATTTATATTTTCACTGTAGTCGTGACTTTGCGATAATCATGCTTTAAAAATTCAATATTCCGACCTGATAAATTAATTTTGATCTCTACAATTTTGTTATCGCGCTTTCGTGATTACAAGTGTAATAAAATTTTTTCCGAACGACATAAAATTGGTTAGAAAATAGTGATCTTCTCGTGAAATTCGGGTTTTCAGGTTTCAATATTGTCCATGTCCGAACGTAAAAGTTAAATAGAGAAAGTAAAATTGATCTTTTCTCGTGCTTTCGTAAATTACAGGGTTCAAAAATCTTTTTCCGATTTGTAATAAAAAATTCGAAATAAAATCATTATCCGAGACTTTGGGATATCAGCTATTAAAAAAATCAAATTCCGACCGATAAATAAATTTTGACTCTAGACAATTTTGTTATCGCGCTTTCGTGATTACAAGTGTCATACAATTTTTTCCGATCGACATAATATTGGTTTTGAAAATAGTGAACTTCTCGTGATTTCGGGTTTTCAGGTTTCAATAATGTCAGTGTCGAACGTAAAAGTAAATAGTGAAAGTAAAATTATCTTTTCCCCTTTCCTTTCTGTAATTACCAGGTGTAAAGAACATTTTCCGAATGTAATAAAAAATTCGAAATAAAATCATTAGTCAGTGACATTGGGATATCAGGCTTAAAAACATCCAATTCCGACCGATAAATTAATTTTGACTCTACAATTTTTGTTTATCGCGCTTTCGTGATATACAGGTGAAAAAAAATTTTTTTTTCCGATCGACATAAAATTGGTTTGAAAATAGTGCTCTACTCGTGATTACGGTTTTTCATGTTTTAATATTTTCATTGTAGAACGTAAAAGTAAATATTGACTGTAAAATTAACTTTTAACGTGCTTTCGTTGATTACAGTTGTAAAAGAATCTTTTTTTCGATCGTAATAAAAAATTCAGAATATAATCATTAGTCGTGACTTTGCGATATCAGGCTTTTAAAAAAACCAATTCCGACCGATAAATTAATTTTGACTCTACAATTTTGTTAACGCGCTTTCGTGATTACAGGTGTAATAAATTATGTCCGATCGATCAAAAAATAGGTTTGAAAATAGTGCACTACACGTGATTTCGTTTTTTCAGGTTTTAAATATTTCTAGGGGTCGAACGTAAAAGAGAATAGTGAAAGTAAAATTATCTTTTCTAGTGCTTTCGTGATTACATGTGTAAAGAATCTTTTTTCCGAACGTAATAAAAAATTCGAAATAAAATCATTACACTGAAAAAAAATTTATTTACATTCAAATAACCGATTAATTGTCTATAATCAAATAAATATTTACTTGAATCAAAATATATTTATTTGAATCAATTAATAAGAATAGTGCATTCAAATACTGAAAAATTTGATTCAAATACAATTTTATTTGATTCAAATATCAATTATTAGATTCACTTAAAATATTATATTAGATTATCAGACAAATAATCGGTTATTTAAATAAAATAAATTTTTTTTTCAGAGTAGTCGTGAACTTTAGCGATATCAAGCTTTAAAAAATCAAATTCCGACCGATAAAATTAATTTTGACTCCTACAATTATGTAAAACTGCGCTTTTCGTGATTAATGGTATAATAAATTTTATCCAATCGACATAAAATTGGTTTGAAAATAGTGCTCTACTCTTGAATTCAGGTTTTTCAGTGTTTAAATATTTTCAGTGTCAAACGTAAAGTAAATAGTGACTGTAAAATAATCTATTTTATTCGTGCCTTTCGTGATTACACAGGTGTAAAAAATCTTTTTCCGATTGGAGTACACTATTCGAAATGAAATAAAAGCTACAAATTTGGTATGTTATATCATAATGATAATTATTATCAGTTAGGAAACGTAACCATTAAATTTGTTTAGATAATTCAAGATTTTTAGATAATATATAATGCAAAAATTAAAATATAGTAGGATATTTTAAATATATTCGTTTTTTCCTAAATTCTCTGTTATACAATACACATTGCGAATCATTAGAGAAAAGGAAAACATATAGTATATTTGACATAAAGAAAAATAAAATAATATGTATACAGTGTGTTTTAAAAGCTATAATCCCTGAAGTATCTTTGAAAATATGTAATTTGTGTTAAATTGTTGTGAAACAAAAATTGGTGAGCATAAAAAATAAATTACATTTAATATAATTTTTTAAACGTAACAATTTTTTTTGTCTTAAACATATTGTCCATGAATACATTTATTTGTTTCCACATTAGTTTTTTTTAAACTTTATTAAATTAATGTGGCTGATAGAATTAATCCTTAAAATATAACATATTTATATAAACTTGACTGTGTCATTTAGTATTAAAAATTGATGTCACAGTTTTTTATGTTTTACATATACGGAATAGGCAATACATAAAAGTTGTTGACAAATATCTTTGAAAACATTTTTTAGTAGAACTATTACTTCTGTAGTTAATTTTTGTTTTCAGAGATCAACACACTGATGGTCAATAATGTTATGGCAGAAGAGTAAATACATTTCAGTAATGTTAATTTTTTATTATTATTATGAAAGTATTATTTGTTGCAAATTAATCTCAATTTATATTTGTTGACAATATAATTTGTTTTTATGGCAGAAGTTCCGTGCATCGACTTGCAAACCGAAGATCAACTAGGGTTAAGAAAAATTGAATTAAATTGGACCTTTCAACAAGTTCTAAAAGGTCATGAATTTATATTACCAATAAAAATTTTTTATTTACTTTTTGAAAGAAAGTAATAAAACTTAAATTTTTTTTGTATGAAAAGTCAAAGTACAATTAGACACTAAAATAAAAAAACTCAATACTTTGTACATCGACGTTTAAACTCTACAATAATAAATATTAAAAATTTTTGCAAAAGTTAAAAAATAAAAAAAGGAAAAAACAATTCTTGAACTATAATAGCAAGAATTAAAAAAAGTAAATTAATAAATACCATAAAAAATTCATATAAATAAAATGAATACAATAAATATATAGAAATAGTATACATAATTTAGCATAAAGTTATAAAAATTTTATTTATTTATATAAACTAAAACTTAAAAAATACAATGCAAAATGGAAAAATGGCAAATTTTTATGCAAAAAGAACTATATTATTTATTTACAAGATCTTCATAATATATGATTATTGATTCTAATTTTTTATCTTTCTTGTTGCGTTTTGCAGCATAATCATAATCGCTATGATTTGTACAGATTGACTGATAATCATTGGCAGATGATATCTTGTTACCTATAAAATATCAATTTTATGTATGTTTTGTAAATTAAAGTAAAATATAAATAATGGAATAGTGAAATAGAAATCGTAAATGAAAATTTGTATATTCTTGCTTGGAGGTATCCTAATTTCCAAAAACTTTAATGGAGATTGATTATGGGAAAATCTTAATATCAAGATATCTATAAAAGTACAAAAAAATAAATAAAATATATAAATATGTTAAACAAAAATCATTGACAAATGGAACTGTAAAATAAAAGAGTATTAATAATACATAAAATAAAAAATGAGAACAACTAAAACATAAGTAAAATAAAAAAAGTGAATATATAAATTAAGTACAAAAAATATATTTAATTTAAAGTAATAATAAAAAATAAGGTATTATTTATATTGTTTAAAAGAAACATAAAAAACAAAAATAATTATAAAATTCAAAATAAAAGAGAGATGTGTCAATTTTTATCACTCACTCTCATGACAAATATGTTCGCTATATTTGCACTCATGGCTCAGTTGTAAAACGTCTTGCCATGGGACACCAGCCCAAAAACTGAAAATCACAATACAAAAAACAAAAATAAAAATGAAAATTAATTATAAAATGTGCAATCAAAAAAACAATGTATTGATACACATAATTAACAAGAAAAAAAATATCCTATGCCAATCTACGAATAAAAAATAAATTTATGTTAAAAACATTATAACATTTATTACAGTATTTTCATAAAACTAGAAATTGGTCTAAAATTATCCATCTGTTGCATTGCAGCATAATCATTATGATTTGTACAGACTGATAAACAGTGGCAGATGATATCTTGTGACCTTAAAATATCTATTATATGTCTGCTTTTGTTAATTAAAGTAATACATAAATATAAACGAAATAAGAAAAAGACTCAACTTAGAGTAAAGAAACATCAATTTGATTATGATTATTAAATAAATTACCCAAATAAGATAAATATTTTTAGTTTATCTATCGAAGATTTAACAAATTTAATTCATAAAATATCAAAATTTACGTGGCCTCAGAAAAAAATACAATATAATTGAAAATGATAAGAAAAATCCCCCATAGTTCTAAAATAAGCATATAAAATAAAAAGAAAAAAAAATTAATAAAGCAAATTGAATATAAAATGAACACAATAGATACAATGTAATAATATAAGAAGTATACTTACAGACAATATAGTACTCAAAACAATAAAAACAAATCAAAAAAGTATTATTTTCAAAATACAATAATTTTACAGTATTTCCATAAACAAGAAATAGTACTAAAATTAATTTATATTCTTTTGCTTTTTGCATCATAATCCTTAATTGATTTGTACAGACTGATAATCAGTTGCAGCTAATATCTTTGTTACCTTTAAATATCTATTTTATGTATATTTAGTAAATTAAAGTATTACATACAAAAAAAACGTAGTAAGAAAGACTCAAATTCGAGTAAAAGAAACATCAATTTGATTATGTTAATTAAAAATTACCCAAATAAGATAAATATTGATAGTTATCTATCGAATATTAATCAAATTTAATTCATAAAATAGCAAAATTTACGTGGCATCCAGAAAAAGTACAATATATTGAAAATCTTAAGAAAAATCATTCTAAATATTGAAATTATTAAATATTTTGCAACTAGAGAATTAAAAATAATAATATACAAATATGAATAAACAAATAATAAGAAAAAAATTAACGAACAATTAATAACAAAAGCAAATAAAGCTAAAAGAAAATTCTGGAGGAATAAATAATTTTGAAAAAGTTTTTTATTACAATATTATTCTTAAATTTTTTTTTTTTTTTTTTTTATTTATTATTTTTTTTTTTTTTTTTTTTTTTTTTTTTTTTTTTTATTTTTTTTTTTTTTTTTTTTTTTTTTTTTTTTTATTCATTTTCAATGTTTATATAGTATTGAAATATTTATTTTGAACCAATTGTACCTTTAGGGTTTTTATTTTAATTTTATTCTAAGTAAAACACTCTGCTTTGAACTGTTTTTATAGTATGCATTAAATATTTTTCCAGAAAATAAGGAAGAAGAACAATCTACAATTGGTATTAGAAAAGTTCCTTGAAGACGCTTGCAAAAAAGAAATCGTTTTAGCATGTAAATTTAATCGAAATAATATATTGTATAATTTTTTAAAAATTATATTCATCGACAAATAACTTTTTTAATTTGACATTTTTGTGTAAACAGCCCTATTATGTATAGAAAACTGAAATCTATTTATTAATTTTTAAATGTCTAATAAAAATAAAATTTTCTTATAAAATTTGCTATTACAACCAACATTGCCAAAAGTTTTAAATGTTTGAGCTAATATAATAGCAGTGGCATTTAAATATTTTATCAATTTTGCGTTTGTAGTACAAAACATAGTGTTCCCTACAACAAATATATTACAATGTAATTTTAAAGAACTTGCGAAGAAATATTGCAAAGAATTATTATGATGTAATATGTTTTGTTGGATGAGAAAAAGTTTTTTAGGTTTATTTATTGCATTTTTAAAAACCTCCTTTAAATGTTTTTACTTGATATTAAATAAGAAAATGGTAAAATTTTCAAATTTTTTTTATTTCTTAGTACATAAATGAAATTGATATTAAATATATTGAATCCTATTATCTTAAGGTAAAAGCAAAATGTTTCAAGGTGGCATTTCTTATTTAGATTTTTATATATTTGTCTCAAATTCTCATTAGAACATGGTAACAAAAATTTGTCAGGGATATTCTTATTGCATTTCCAAGAAATTGATAAACATAAACTTGTAACTTATTTTATGATTTTATTGTCATATCTTTAATTTGAATGAGGGAGATATAAAATTTTTATTAATTGTAAAAATAACATATTATATTTTTTTGTCTCAATAATGGTTTTTGTATATAAAATTTAAAGTTGTTTACAATATAGGGGAAAATAACTAATTTCTTCAAAATTTAATGATAATAATAAAATAATAATAATGGCAAAACATTTGTATTATCAATACATCTATTTGGAAGAAGGTCAGTGAATATATATTATTATATTGTTTTTAACAAATGTAGTCACATATGTTGTGACCAAAAGTTTAAAAGGATTGTTATAATTAATTTATTTAAGATATAAAAATTGTGTTCAGGGTCGGGTGTAGAGACCCATATAGAAACAGAAAAGCTTTAAAAACCGAAACTATAAAATTGTGAGTACAATAGAGATAGATAATATCAAGTGTAATTTGTCCTTTTTCTAGAGAAAGACTCATGTAATAAAAATTTTTCTTATCTAATCGTAAAATTTAAAAATTCAAATCATCTCTTCATTTATCCTTTTTCATATTAAAATCAGTGTTTTTGTTAAATATTACAGTTGTAATGATGACATTTAGCATCAATCATTTATATTGACATTTGATTTTTTTTTTGTATTTACCATTTATAAAAAATTACAACCATAAACTATAATTTTTTGTTTTTTAAGGCCCCTTTTCTTCATACTGCGTCACATATATTTATAAAAATTTCAATTTACTCTTATTTTCCAATTTCTTATAATAATTATCGTCTGATTTCAATAAAAGAAAAAAAATGAATACATCCCTCTCTGGCGCCCACAGTATTTTTTTACCTAAATAGCTGAAAATGGGTGTAGATTTCCACAAAATTTAACATGCAAAATGTGATTGTAGTTGAACTAGCTACTCACAATACTTTGATTAGTAGATTGTTCTTTTGAATTTTTTTATTTATTTTCATGTGTAGACTTAAAAATACATGTCCGATTTTTTATATTATTAAAATTATTTAATGGGAAAATTCTAAGGGTAAAAGAAAAATTAACCAAAAAACTGTCTAAATTTACATTCACACCAAATTAATAAAAGATGTTTTTGTATATAATACACTTGAAATTACAATTTTGGTCAAATTATGAATCGAATATTTAAAAATAACCTCTTTTAATGATTCTCTCTTTTGCAAACAAAAAAAAAACGATTTCATATAGCAGATGACAGGGGAGTAAAAATCATTTTAACATTTCAATTTTTATGAAAATGACCTATATTTTTGAACACAGTATAGATTCTTAATCAGAAAAGTAAACGAAATCACAATGATATTAACGAGTAAAATAAGAACAGACCCTTACATTAATTGCAGCCTGCACTATCCAGCCCTTGATTTGTCCCCA
This sequence comes from Leptopilina drosophilae, assembly GCA_032873175.1. Taxonomy (NCBI): domain Eukaryota; kingdom Metazoa; phylum Arthropoda; class Insecta; order Hymenoptera; family Figitidae; genus Leptopilina; species Leptopilina drosophilae. The sequence continues at coordinate 42,365,898 of CM065483.1, forward strand.
TAATGGTTTTACATTCACAGACGTTCTCTTTAAGTACATTGAAAAATGGCCATTATATTGATAATTATGATTTATTTCAAAAATGCCAACTAAATTTTTAATAGATATACATGCATAAATAAAAATAAGATAAATAGATAAAAATAAACATATATGGGTGATTTTCAAATAACTGTGATTTTTTTGAATAAGACATTTTTCTGCTAAAATAGTGAATCAAATTTGACTTTCATTACATATTCCAGTACATTTTTGTTATTAAAGTATATGTTCAAATGGAAACTACATGATTTTGAATATTTCCAAAGTTACGATGGAAAACGGAAAGAAAATGCAAAAGTTACATGCCACGGACCTGACATTTTTCCACGATCCTGACATGTGTGTCACAGTTAAAACAGGTATAAAAATAAAAAAATGAATAAATATTTTCTTTTCAATGTTTGCACTTCAAAATAATGCCAGTAGAAGTCAATTAAAAATAAAATTGAGTAATAAAATCACGATGACGTTACCATGTGTCGGTAGAAAGTAATTAACAATTTAAAACATGAAAGAAGTGCTCGTGTACGTGGAATATCATTATAATAAATATATTTTTATATGTAAAACATCTGGTTAGATTTGGCCTACAAAGTACTTAAAAGATAGTTTCAATATTTGCTCACGTGAAAATTTCAGAACAAAATTTAAAAAAAAACGTATGCCACGGACCTGACAATTTAACCCTATTTTCTTAATTTTAACTATGATAATGTTAATGTTAATAAACTGAATATTAAGTATCTTTAAGAAGAGACTTCTATTAAGTGATTTATGAAGTGAGTGTCAAAAAATAATAATTTTATTAGACATTTATCTATGGGGACATGCAAATATGACAGTTATTTGAAAATCACCCATATTTTAAATTCTTTGATAAATAAACATTCATAATCACGCGCAGGGAGCGCCACCTGTTGTCAAATCTTTTTCTACATCTTTATTAACTTCTCAACCTTATTATATTATTTATTTAAAAATATGTGAAACAATAGATATAAATTAATTTCCAATTTTAAACTATTGCATGTTGTAATATATATGTATACACACACAAATTTGAATTGGTTTTAGTAACAGCACTTCACGAGGGAGGCGCCACTTTGCGGTAATAATAATCAAATATATTTGTATAAATATAGGGGAGAGAGTCCCAAGATGGACACTTCTTCGATTAATGGCTCTAAAATCCAAACCGAATAAGATGTGTTAAAATGTTTTATACTAAATGAAAGTACAATTTATACATATATATATATACTAGGGGGGCTCCGCCCCCCTGCACGCTTCGCGCGCCAACCCCCTGATTATATATGATATTAAATATCTTAATATACTTAGCCCAGACTCAAATTAAGAAATCAATGACATCATCTTTGTGATCACAGTAAAAAAATTATCTGTTGGCATAGGCCTTGACGTCCTAATTCGCGCTTCTATTTAAGGGGGCAAGCACTGACCTCTTGGTAAAAACACAGATCAAATTTTGACGGTAATGTTAAGGGCCCACATTAAGGCCCCATTTTAAAACCCGTAGCTCAACAAAAAGGTAAAAATAAACATTGTAATTATATTCGTTATTTATCTTCAATTTGACATAGGTCAAAAATATAGGTCAATTTTGACATATGTTTTTATTTATGTTCTTGACCTATAGATCAAAAAATAGTTCAAATTAGACAAAGTTTTTGAGGTAATGTGATACCGTTATTTAATCTCCTTTTTTGACGTATAGGTCAAAACCCGATCAATTTTGACAAACAGTTTTGAGGTAACAGTGAGGTCGTTCATTGTCCTCCTTTTGACCTATTGGTAAAAAAATAGGTCAAATTATACATAGATTTTGACGGTAATGTAAGGCCATTTTTTATTCTCCTTTTTGACCTATAAGTCAAAAAATAGGTCCAATATTGACATAGATAATGACGAAATGTGAGGCCGTTATTTATTCACCTTTTAAACCTATAGTTCAAATTAGACATAGATTTTGACGTAATGTGAGGCCGTTATTATATTCTCTTTTAAACCTATAGGTCAAATTTTACGTAACGTTTTGACGAAACCCTTTGGGATAAGGGTCGCCCCTTAGAACTTTCAGGAAACAGCGGCGTCGGCGTATATGATTTTATATTAAGGCTGCGTCTACAACAGAAAAAAAAATGTGTACAAAATTGTGTAAGGAATACAGTGTAATTGCCCCTGACAATTGTCAATGCCAAAAACAATACACATTACACTGCAAATTACACAAAATTTTTTCGTATTATGTATGACGCAGCCTTAGGCTGCGTCTACAAAATATATATATATAATATATATATATATATATATATAACTTTAGTATATATATATATATATATATATATATATTTATATATATATATATATATATATATATATATATACATCCATCATAACTTTATAAATATTATCTTTTTTACTTAACCTGCATTATGATCTATTATCAAAAGAAAACATTATTTTTATAAACAATTTTTATTCAGTTATTTCATTCAATAATAAAAAAATTTATAATTGATAAGATATTTAATCATTGGAAATATTTTATATAATATACCCAATGCACAATTTGGAATTTTCCTAAATGGAACACTACAGTCTATATTTATGGGACTTCATTATTTATATATTTTTTTTATTATTATTTTCTTTCATGTAATGTATACAACAAAAATGTATACATGGGAGTAATTAAATAAATAATTTTTATTCACATACAAAAAAATTATTCGAACTTTTTTACTAATGGACAATCTATATATTCATAATGTAGGAGAGAGTGGGGCCAAAATAGGGGTAGGCGGGTCAAATGGGGTAACCTCTGTTTCTCCATTGATGGGTACTTTTAATTTTTTTATTCTCTGATATATATCAATTCATGATTGATAAGAAAATCGTTATTAAATTATTGAGGACGCTTATGAAAAAAATTTTTTTTTGGAAAGTTATACACAAACTTTTAAAGTTTTGAGCAAAAAAAATACCGACTTTTTTTCGAAAATTAAAGTGCTTATTAAAACTTTTTGGGGATAATTTATTTAAATTGGCAAGTGTGGGATCTTTTTCAGCACTTATTCTAGAGTAATTTTCCAATAGGATTGGATTGTTAAATTTGTTTACAACAATTTTAGGTTAAAACATTACATTTTGTTTGTAAATATGTACACTGCGGGGCAAAATGGTGGTACCTTTGTGCTGGGACCATACAAAGTAAGTATTTAATATTGCATTGAAACTACTTAAAAAACCATTAATATTATGCATTCATATTTAACCAAACTTTCCGCAGAGGAAAAAATCGATATTTTTGTTCTCGGGGTATCATTGGAAATTGATGTGTTCACTATTCGATTATATCGATATTCATTTTCGATTATTGATGTGTATTTTGTTAAATTCTAATAAATATCTACTTGCTTTTTCTCATTAATAATAAAGAATCTTACTTTTTTTGTATTTAGAATAATCTTCTTCCCCTACAACAAGAATTTAAACAAAATTTTGAAAAAAATTATTCCACTGTTTTATTACTGGTTAATTTTATACCATCCCATTTTGCCCCACTCTCCCCCTATATATATGTTCCCATTTAATTTTTTCAATATTATTTGTTTTACTTTCATTATTCACGCTAAATTTTAATACAAAATTATTCAAAATTAAAACACAATTTTTCTCATTTTTATAATATTTATTTTAAACTTCAATTTACTAAAAAAAATTTTCAAAAAATATGCAAAATGCTTCACCTCATGGGACTGGGGGCGCCTGACGGTAGGTCTACCATGCTCATTCACTTATGCTACAAATTTTTAATTTGTTTAAAAAAATTTTTTTCAACAAAATTTTTTTTTAAAAAACAAACACCCACCACCTCAAGAGTATGATTATTTATCACTTCTCTGCAAATTTTCAACATAAAATATTCATAACTGTAAAAATGACACGGCTGCCAAAATATCAATGTTAAAATTTGTTCATTTGTGACGTCATTCAAGGTTCAAATCCCCTTTAAATCTATTGCAGATTTGATGTAAAAAGTTTGTCACTTAAAACTTTATTTTATAGTCATAGCCAAATGTTTAATTTAATAGAAAATTGCCTTCTTTTAAATGTAAACGGATTAAACTTTATCACAATGTAATGTAACATGATGCAAGAAAAACAATATTTCCAGCTTTGTCACCTGTTTCAATATTTTACATTTTAATAACATTATTTAAATAGATCTAAAATTAACAATGTTGAAACCCATTACATAGTCCATTCATTACTTACTCATATTCCATAATTAGCATTACAAACTGAATGTATTCGTGAAATGTAATTCATGTGGTGGTAAACCAGATAGTGAAAGTGTATTTAAATATTCTGTTAAGATAATTTCACTGAAATTGACATTATCACTAGATTTTCGGTAGAATCTCGGACACTTTTATGTATTTCTTCTTTATCGTGTTATTTAAAAATGCTACAACTCTATTGCTTATTTCATTCACATCCACCATTTCTAAGGAAGGGGCCCCCCCCCCCCCTACCCCCCCCCTCCCCCCGGAGAGGATAGCCCTAAAATTGCATAACTTGATAATTCTTTAAAATCGTCGCTTGGGAGGCGCATGCAACATGCCGACTCAGCAAAACGTGTGAAAAACAGAATGCCCGTTTCAAAAAGAAAAGTAAAAAAATATACCCATTTCGGCGAAAGCGTCTGAGAAACATACCTTCTTCTAAACGAACGGTGAAGAACATGCCTTTTCAAACCGTTTAATAAATTTAATGTTTATATTAATATTAATAAATATTTATATTCATTATAAAATAATTAAGTAATATTATATTTATTATGAACAACTTAATGATTAATTAATTAATTTAATTAATTGATTAATTTATAATTATTAATATTGATTATAATTAAAATATTTTATTTATTTAATATTATATTTAATATTTAACGGTTGAAAAGGCATGTTCTTCACCGTTCGTTTGAAGGAGAAGGTATGTTTCTCAGCGCTTTCGCGAAACGGCATGTTTTTTACTTTTCTTTTTGAAAACGGCATCTTTTTCACCGTTTAGCTGAGTCGGCATGTTGCTGCCCCCAAGCGACGAAATATAGACTTTTTAATCTATATAATATAGATAGAATATCTATTCTGACCCTTTTTCAATTAAATGATTCTTGGTAATTGAAAATATTGTCATGTAGGTAAATAATTTCACCATTTCCTACTTTTAAAACAAAAAATTTAAAATAAACTCAAATTCTTCAGGTAATGCTCTTCATGTTTTGATATGATAATGAAAATTTAATGAAAAACAACTCTTATAATTAAACTATTTTTTATAGATAAACTAATTAATTTCGCTTCTGGTACTTCGCACTTTTATCAGGCAAGACTTTTTGACTTCAAAAATTTGAAACAATTTTTCTGTACATAAAAAAACTATTCTAAAAAATATTTAAAACATCATATGGTGCAGATTTCTTCAAGAAGAAAATTTAATAAAAAAAATAACGTTTGAATTTTAAAAATTATATTTCTGATTTAATAAGAATGTTCCAAATTTTTTGAATTTTTTTGGTCCAAGTTTGACGGCCCCTGCAATTTTTTTTAAGGAAAAATTACACCGGTTAATGCCTAAAAGTAAGTCTTATAGTGTAACAATAATGATCTTTAAAATAAGCCTAGAGATCATTAAAAAAGCGTTCATTATTTTTAAAAGTTATTCCAAAATTTTTATAAATCATTAGAAAAATAACGATTTTTTAAAAATATCTAAATTAAATATTGTCCAAAGGGACTTCTAAAACATCTTGTTCTCTTCAAAAGTTCATCATCTATCAACAAATTGAACAG